>VDFB02017925.1:0-28166 GCA_007258455.2 Sequoia sempervirens
AAGATAGATTTAAATTATCATTCTGCTACCCCTAAGACTATTGATAGTAGATAGTTCAAAGACATCAACAAAGGAAGAAAAAATAGAGCTAAACAGTTCATAGGATCTCCACCTACTTGGCAAGATCAATCAGTGAGGTACAATTATTCATTTCCTGGTTATTGTTATTTATGTAATGGTTATAGGCATAAAGCAAGATATTGTAGAAGAAGGTCTAAAAGGAGTCAATATGCATTCTTTGAGAATATGAATGTAATATGTTATGCCATAACCATGGTCATGTTGCAAAGCACTGTAGAACTAGGTTTGTGAAACCAGAGAAGAAAGTTTGAAGAAGGAAACATCCCAAGAAGAAAGTAAAACTAGGAGAAGGATGAGTCTAAGCTTGTGCACACTGCACAAGTGACATCTATAAGTGTATAAAAAGGAGCATGAGGATAGGGGGAGGTGCTTATAGTTTTATCATTCAAACCCTATAGTAAGTAGTAAAGAAGTTGTGTCTTTGCAGTGTTTTGGTGTTTTGATGTTGGTAATAGTTCTAGTTTTTGTAGACTACTATCTTGCTTGATCTTTGGTAATAGGGAAATTGAATGCTTTGCATGCAAACAGTGCTTTGATGATGCTCAGGATAGAGTCTTTACTAATGCTCAATTGATTTGTTACATAACATGTTCTTTATGGATAGTATTGAGTTTTAATTATAAGCTTTGCTTGAACACATGATGTGTTGGTTTGTTTCACAAGTGATGGATGCTCTTGATAGAAGTGATAGTGATATATCATTGGTTGCTTGTGATAAGTCTGTTTTTTTAGTTATTTTTTCTAGTGACTTTGGAACTTGGATCTTATTATGGAACATGGATATTTTGAATCTTGATGGCTATGGTGACATCTTGGATTTTGATGATAGTTGAAAGTTGCACAAAGTGCTTGAAAGGACATATTTATATAAACCAGTGGTCTCACATTGATATGCCAATATATGACAATGTCTTTGTGTCAAATTGTACAAACTTGATGATAGTTTAATGGAGTAGACAACATAGCAACATTTGCTTTTCTAAACAATATTTTATCTTGCATATACAAAATGTGGTATTGGTATACATATTGAGGTTTGGTCTTTGATAATGGAAGAGGACAGTACCTTGATAACTTAACTTGAGACATAGACTTTGATTTGCTAAATGCAGTAATGATGCTTGGCTTCTTGGTTAATTCATTTCAATTCATGTTTATAGAAACAATGCTCATTATAGTTTGTGAATACCTGGTATTGGTGTTTGCTAGAGTGGACTTGTTGTTAATGACTCTTGTTAATAGTGCTTTGAATATTAATGATAGAATAAGTACATGGTTTTGTTCTTGTTGACAGAGGATGGAACATTATCTTTGCTAGTCACTTGGAACTCTTCATGTATATTCTAGAAAGGGACAGTTTGAAGACCATTTTGAAACTTGCTCTAGTTAAATTGTATTGGTAATTATCAATGATGTGATTTTTGCATGATAGTGATGGCAATATTGGCAATGCCAATGCTTACTTTGAACAATGGACCTTTCAAGATTTTTTGAGTAGTGACTTATTTTCATGGGAAAAGGTATGTGGTACTGGTACTTGTTACTGCTTCAAGGGGTATGGATGCATTGGTTCATAAATTTCCCATGACAGTCATACCTTAAATGGTTTCTATGTTGCTTTTATAATATCTTCACTTGCTTTACATGATCGTTTTCAATTTGAGATGAAGATAGTGCTGAATGAGTTTGAACAATAAAGGTTGAACAACTTCATGAAAATTATGTTGCTTGCAAGGATCTGATCACAAAGTGATTACATTGATATGTGTTATCTACTTTTCAAGTTTTTACCTTTGTGTCTTGCATGGTATTCTTTCTAGTTAACAGTGGTTGGAACAGTGACTATGTTCTTAAGACCAGTGTTCTTGAAACCCTCGTGACCACTACTTGTGGATACCTTTGTGACTGATCAATTTGTGTGATAGTTACCATATAGTGCATAGTCCTTGGAATATTCTTGATAGTGGTTATCTTGTTTTGAGGTGTGTGGATAGTCTAGATGACATCATTCTTGGGTACATAAATCTTGTTATGTGCATTGACAATTGTACTTGTCATTGTTTGGATTGTGGTAATGTCTAGTGCTTGAGTTTCAAATACCTTTCACAGATTGTGTTACTTCTATGATATGGCTCATTCAATGTTGGAACAGTTGTTTGTTAGAGTGACCTTGGGCAAGTATTAAGTTTAAACTTCAATGAAGAGCTTCAATACAAGTTGGACAAAATTTGACATTGTCTTTTCTCTCCCACTATGACATAAGTGCAATATAGCTAGTAATCATTCTTTGTCATGCTAATCAATGAGATGTGATGTCATGGTTTATAGTGTTGTAGATTGTATGACAGTTGACACAATGCCATTCATGACTTTTGGACAATGTTATTTATGCCTTTGCTAATGGATAGTACTTCATGTAGAGCTTACCTCAATCTTAGTCATTGGTGGTTCCTCGACTTTCCATATACTTATAGGTGACTAATGTATGGATAAGTTGTACAATGCATAGTACATGCTTAGTATCAATGATGACAATGATAGTGTTCTAGTGTTATGGATTTTTCTTGTGTTATTATGGCCTCCATTCTTGGCGTCTCCTTTGATGAGCTTTCACTACAATGTCACTAAACACAGTACACTTTATTGATCTGAAAAATACAATACAAGAGTATTTGATTGTTGTTGCTTCTATCATAAGCTCATTTCCAGGGGGAGTTTATCATTCCTTTATTAGGGAGAGAATTTTATTGAAAAGTGATTTTTGGCATCATTAGTTGATCATTGTTCTATTTTCAGCTATTCCAGTTGACTCAAAGGGCATTGGTTTCTCTAGATATTTTTTTAATGCTTTGATGGTACTAATCAGTGGATACTTTTCATTTTAGATTCTCCTTAATTGAGGTGTAGTGTATTTTTGATGCTTAAGGACAATTGAGTTGTATTTGGTAATCACTTCTAGTTGGTAACATTGCAGATGATTACATTTTTGGTACTTGGTTGGCATAGTTGTTACTCATTTGAGTTTTTGGCACAGTTGATACTTATTTGAGTTGGTAGAGCTGCATTATATAGTTGATACTATACATTGTTCACATTGGCATGTATTATACTTTGCTTTTATCTACTATATGAGAGTTTTGTATGCTAGCATTCTATTTGTATACTTTCAGTCAGTTGTGTGGTGTAGTATCCTTTTAGAAAGAGTGGTCACTTTGTCTTGATTGAATCTTGAACCATGAGCTTCTTCATAGGGGGAGTACTTTTTTGGTGCACACGTATTCCTTTGTCATTTTTTTCAAAGGTGGAGAAATTTTCACTGATGCAAGGTGAGTTGATTAGGAGAGTTTGTAATCGTCACAGGGAGAGAAGTTGACATCAATGCCAAAGGGGGAGTTTGTTGGCTTTGGCATAGTTTTTCATTGATGTCAAAGGTTGGTGGTTTATGAAGTAGGTTGATTGTATTAAATATTTGCACAAATATTGTGAGATGTGGGAATTGATAGTGTGTTGGCATAGATGGGCATTGATAGTGTGCTGACATAGATGTCAAACAAGGTCAACCATCATGAGTTGATTACTTGCACAAACACTATGAGGAAAAATGAGGATTATATTGTTGCAATGGACAAAAGAAATAATGTAGTGTTTTGGCATCAAATGAGGTTTATTTGGTAAAGTTGACAAAGGTTTTGTCATGGATATATTATTGCATACACGTTATAATATTTTGTTTTATCATGGAAAAAGACACTTGGTTAGGCTGATTATTTCACATATTATAATGTTTCACTTATTATTGTAGGGAAGGTTATCGAGCTCATTTGTGTGGGCACATGTTAATGTTTATCATTTCACATAGTGGTGTGATCGGGCACGAAGGCTTTGACAGTGGGAGTTAGGATTCAAAGACATCACGGTAGTCTGATATGACAAAGCTTAGGGATGTGGCATCAACAGGTTTAGCACTATTGGTTCATAGTTTATCGACTTCTCTTTCAGTAATGTCAAACCCTAAGTCAAAATCTCTAAATTTCTGCAAGAACAAGATACTTGGAATTTATTTTTCATTATTGTTGTCTATACTGTTCCAAAAGTTTCAAAGGGTTTTGCAAACTTTATTTCAAAGGTTTAGTGTGTCATTGTTATGTTTTGTATCTTGACCTAACAAAGATGAAAGTGTGTCTTGCAAAGGACTTGTCTTTGGTGACATGTATCTTTATGGTGGTTACAACCATTCGGTGATGCTTTTAGTAATGAGCAGATTTACAATATATACATTGTTCTCAGGTAGCTTTGTTCTCTTGGTTGATTATCATGCTGATATCACATAGCCATGTTATATGAACTGTATTTACTGTTATAATCATGTTGTGAATATTTGATGAGGAAGTTTTTAATGAGCAGTAAGAAGGAACTTTAAGTGCAAATTGTAATTGTTTATACATTCAGATTCTTGAGTCTCAAATGAAAATGAGACAATCAAGAAATGTGTTGTAATGAAATAGAGATTTCACTCTATCTTTTTTATTTTTAGAATCATTTTGATGTGAAAATATTGTTTTCCAGTGAGGTAGTTGCTAACTTGAAATGCCAGTGAGGCTATAACAACATTAAATGCCAGTGAGGCAGTTGTGTTTTCCAGTAAGGAATTTTGTGTAACCAATGAGGCAGTATTTTTCCAGCGAGGCTGTATTTTCCAGTGATGCATATTTTGTAGCTACTAAGTCTTTTCCAGTGAGGCATATTGTGTAGCCAATGAGGCACAAAAAGTAGCCAGTGAGGCTCTGTAATCAGGGAAAATTTATTAATCTAGTGAGGCAATTTTTCCTGAGTGGTTTTTCATCCCTATGAGGGTTTTCCACTCATAAAAATTGTGTCATGGTGTTCTCAGTTTGTGTGATTTGATTATGATCTTTTTCATTCAAAGTTTTAAGGCTTTACAAGCTTGTTATTTTTATTTGATGAATGATCAAATCTGAAATCTACATTCCATATGTTCAAAATAATTGAAAGAGATTATTTGAATTAAGTTTAAATTTATCATACCACTGATTCACCCCCCCTCTTAGTGGTATCATACTCCAACAAATTTTGGTGGTATGAAATTCTTGTAAGGAATCGAGGAGAAGACTAACTGCGCCAATGAGGATTGAGGAAAAAGAAGGCAAGAGAATCGACCCAGCTGGGAAAGGAGGAAAAATTTGAGGAAAAATCCCACAAATCAGAGGTAAATCGATGGCTTTTGTATATGTTTGATTTCCCTATACAGTCTATTCACAATCTTGCATTTCCTTTCATTTTGTTTATTCCATTTGAAATGGTGTTAAACCATTAGATGTCCATTTTTATGCAAGTGTATTTTGCTTCGATGCTAGGAAGTCATTATATGAAACTGATCATATTCTTTGTCTTGTTGCAAGGGCCTTATCGGCCATCCCTTGCATGCACAAGATCTGTGCATGCTCTCCCTATCGACATGATAGCCAACTATGTTTATGCACTAAATTTTATATGTAATCGCCCTCTATTCATTTTATTGAAGGCATGCATGTTTCATTAGCCATTTCCATGGCTATTCAGTTGAAACCGATAGGCAGATTATTCTTTGATTTGTAATAATTTTAAAATCATTCACCATTCCCTCTAAGGGAAGCGGTATCTTTCTCTACTATTAACCTCCATATTTTTATTGGTCTTCATGTTGAAAAGACCGAATAGGTATACCACACCACATGGGTGTGTGGGTCTTAGTAATCATTCATAGAACAATGGATAGTCATCGTTGTTATTTAGACATTTTGCATCATTCACAATGGACAATGGCCAGACAAATGTATCTTTCCACTTTTATTTATGTTGGCACAATCACTAAGATCGTATAATAGTATGCCATTAGAAAAAAGATTTAATCATTCTTCAGAATGATTACCATCATCATCGATCCCAAGTGATGCTTGTAATGTTAGAGTTCACTAGTCTTTCTTGTATGCACATTATCATTCCTTGGAGGGTGGGTGCAAAAAGGTAGGGGGCCAAAAAGTGGCCAAAATTTTAATTTTTTTTGAAAGGCTATAACGTGAGTGTGTTATAATGTGAGTGTGTTATAATGCACTCACATTATGGCTTAGTGTTACTGAGCCTAAGGCTCAGTCACATCAAGCCTATAATGTTCTTGCATTATAACTCTCTCGCACTATAACGCTCTCGCATTATAATGTGAGTGCATTATAATGCTCTCGCATTATAACGTGAGCGCATTATAGCTTATTAAAACAAAAAAAATCAAATCCATTTCATTTCATTTTTACTACATCAGATTTTCTTGCCCATGGCCAACAAACCTTGGTATTGCGCACTCACATTTTGGAAGCATCAAAACTTGCAAATTTTTCATCGAATCTATGCAATTTTGCTACCAGGATGTCGCCACATCAATAGGGAGGTCGAATAAGTAAGCATTGCTTGTTTTTTTGTGAATTTGTTGTTAAATAGGTAAATTTAGGTTATTTTTTATGTTCATTTCTTTAATTTGTAGGAGATGATAATCAACCTCAAAATCCTCCTCAAGATCCTTCACCTTCTCATGGACAAGAACATGAACAAAATCCTCAACAACCACAACAACAAACTCCTCCAACAATTCCTCAACATCCTCCTAGTATTCAACAAAATTTAATGGAGCAAATAGAAAACAACAAAAAATAGATTGAGGAGTTAATCACGAGGTTGAATGATCTTGTAAGTTCAACCTCAGAAAGAATCACATTTGCAAATTCACTCCAATCCATGTTAACACATGTAGACGCAATTAGCAAACAATTAACTGGTTGGGCGGATAAGAGGCAAGAGTGTGGGAATTTTTATGTAGATAAATTATCATATAAAGAAGTAAAAGATGAAAAAATTACAAAATATGATTTGTGCTCATTATTCACTAACCCACACACAAATCAAACTCTTGACCTTAATAGCAAGAGGTTTTCTATCCATTGGTGCAACCACCAAGGGATTAGGAACAATTTTTAGGATAGGTGGTGGATGGTTTTTGACCATCCACCATGCAACAATAATGAGGTCCCCCAATATTTCTTGAGGAAACTCTACTGCAAGTTCATCCTCAACAAAATCCCCAACTATTTTGATATGAGGGAATTTCAAGGGAGAGGTGGAGGGTTGACACAGGATAGACCAGGTGCATGTATTGATCCTCAGTAGTAAGGGAGACGAGCACTCGCTAGGCCAATGTATGAGCACGTTGCTATCCCTTTTGCTGTGAAGGAGAGTGCTAAGGTGGACACTCTATAGTCTATTAGCTCTATGACCTAGAGTATCATCCAGTGTGCCAGTCTTGCAGTACAACACCATACAAGGGAGAGTTTGAGGGGTAGGATTCCACCCCATTCTTGTTAGGTTTGCGGGTCAGCCTGTACATATGACTCCAAAGACAGTTAGGAGGTTGGTACACACAAGATATGTCTACAATTGTGGAGATGGTGATGGCAGATGACATTTTGAATGAGGTTTTCAGTGTCGATACTTAGGTAAATGTTAGCATGTTCATTGAATTTGATTTATTAAATTTCATTTTTGAAATGAAAGATTAACTAATTTAGTTTAATGATTGTAATAAAATTTCAGGGTCACAGTGTTGATATTGGATACACTGGCCCTCTACCTATTTTTTACTCCACTACATCTACCGCTGAGGTATGTAACTAGTAAAGAATTATAAATATTACATGTGAATAGAATTGTTATATGAATGGTATTCTAATATCTGATTTTGGATGTTGAATAGGCTAATATTGGAGGTTTCATGGGAACACCTCCCAATGCCAATGGAGTACAAACCTTCACGTAGGTAATAGAATAAAGAGTTTAACTAATGAATTGTACTTAATAGATTTGTGTAGTTTATATGCATATCATTCATTACATTGCATTGCAAATATTTCAAACTCAAAGCATTACTTCACATTGCATAACTAATAACTAGATGTTGATAGATGACAAAATTTCAATTACAATGTAGTTTTTTAGAAAATCAACATAAGCAGTGATCCAATTACTTTGCATAGCATAAGTAATAACTAGGAGAAGTTTCCAATTACATGATGAGGGCCACAACGCTCGAAACCCACACAAATCACAACAATAGATACCAACACAGGAGATGTGATAAAAAAATAACTCACTTTCAATTATTTTTCAGAAAATGAAATTACAGATTCAAAACTTACATGCTATAGCCTCATGGGCTTGATTCATTACAACAAAATCAACTCTAAAAATATATATATTATTCTGAGCCACAATTTGCACTAATGGATCCACCTTCTAAAACCCCCACTTAACCCTTTTATTTTACCCAATAATTGCCCTAGAATGTTCTAGAAAGTTCAATTTTCCCTTTTGTTTTGGCGCCAAAAGTCCCACCATTTGATTTTTGGCCTAGGAAGAAATTTTAATGAAATTCACTTTTTAGAGGGACAATTTTATAGGGCCATAGATTTTGATCTGGGTGTTCGATTGGCTATTATAACATATCGTTGGAAAGCTCTCAAAGATATCTACAACGTAGAACCCATTAGAGATCGGTTCATCAAATTTTCAAGCTATTTCGGGGCCTCTAAGGTTTTCATATCTGAATTTGAAGCTACATTGGAGAAATTTCTTGGGATGAAAAATTTAATATCTCCCAAACCGTGCATGGTACTGAGATGATTCTTTTGTGACCAGAAATGTTTTTTTGTTCTGCTCCTTGGGGTAAATTTTTAGGTCCATGTGAGCCCATTTAGGCTAACTTACTAAAAATAGTAAGTGACCATTTTTCTCCTTTTCTAACTTCTGACTGTCTTACACCCCTTAAGTGCTATCATGGAACCCAAAACAACTAAGGAAATTAAGGAAAAAACATTTTTTTTGGGTGATGCAAGATTTCCCTACATCGTTGGATGCTCCTGCATTAGACACCCAAGGTAATTTGAAAAGTGAACCTATCACTTCTCAGGAGTTAGAGGAAAACCAAGACGGTTAACCTCGGCCTCACACAACCACAATGAATCTTCAACAGACCTTCCTCTCCACTTCACCAAGTACTCTGCATAGTGCCCGTTTCTTGTGCTTCTACCCACATGACTATACAAAATTTCTTCTATCTCCTCCTTTTCTGAAGTAGGTGTTGGGATATTCCACTATGCTTCTATTATTTCATCAATTCCTCCTTCATGATATTTTGTTAAATCTAAAATGTTAAACATAGGTGAAATAGGAATTTCATCAGGCATTTCTACCTCATGCATTTCTTGAGTCATGCTTCTTCAGGATCTTGCATGGTCCAAACTTCTTTATCTTTAATTTGTATGTACCAACTAGAAACCTTTCCTTTCGCAAATGAACCACATGACTTCATCTCCTACCTAGAACTCCTTATACCTCCTTTTCTAATATTCCTTAGCCTTATATTGCGAGTTCATCTTATCAATATGTTTCTTCACCTCTTCATGCAAATTCTTTAGGTGCTCAACAAAATCTTCAACCTCAGCACTACTCTTCTCCCCCTATCCATATTTCTTAGTTCAGAAGCAGTTCTTGGACTACTCCCATATACAATTTGGAATGGTGATTTACCAATGCTCCTATTGACATAATTGTTGTAAGAAATTTTTGCCTATGATATAATCAAATCCTATCTCTTGGGTTTATCTCCTACTGAGCATCTTAGTAGGCTACCCAAACTCTTGTTCACCACCTCTATTTTTCCATCAGTTTCTGGATGGTGTGCATAACTGAACTTCAAATCTATCTTCAACTTCTTCCATAATGTCCTCCAGAAATAACCAACAAATTTGGTATCTCTATCTGAAACTATACTCTTTGGTAGACCATGTAGTCTCACCACCTCTTTGAAAAACAACTCTGCAATATGAACATCATTAGTCTTATGACATAGAATGAAATGTGCCATATTTGAAAATCTATCCACCACCACAAATATAGAATCAGGCCCTCTTTGTTTCCTTGGAAAGCCAAGAACAAAATCCATGCTAATATCCTCCCATGGCCTCTCAGGTATAGGCAATGGCTGATACAATCCAATATTATGACTTGTTCCTTTCATCATCTGACATACTCTACAACTTTGTACAAACTTCATATATTTTTGTAATTATGGCCAATAATAATTCTCACTAACAAGAGCAATGGTCTTATCTTGACTAAAATGTCTAGCCAATCCTCCATTATGCTTTTCCTTGATTAGATTCTCTCTCATAGAACTCCTAGGAATGCACAATTGGACTCCTCTAAACAACATCCCATCTTGGATTAAGAAATCCAACCATCTTGTTCTATCCAATGTAATAGGCTCCAAACAAGCTTTCCAAGCTTTTGCAAAGTCTGGATCTTCAGGATATAAACTCTTGAGTTCATTGAACCCAACAACCTCTATTATCATCTCTATCAACATATTTTGCCTTCTACTCAAGGCATCTGCAACTTTGTTTGACCTTCCACTCCTGTGCTTCAAAACAAAAGTATAACTCTACAAAAAATCATCCCATTTCAAGTGCCTTTCGTTTAACTTTCCTTGACTATTGAGATACTACAAGGCCTAGTGATCAATATATAAAAAAAATTCTTTTGGCAACAAATACTGTCTCCATTTCTTCAAAGCCTAAACTATAGCATAAAACTCCTAATCAGAGACATAATATTTCTTCTTAGCATCATTCAACTTCTCACTAAAATAGGCAATAGGCTTACCTTCTTGACTCAAAACAACTCCTATGGTAGTGCCACTAGCATCACAATCTACCTGAAAGACCTTATTGAAATTTGGGAGTGCCAAAATAGGTTGCTTTGTGACTTTCCTCTTCAACATATCAAAACTCTTTGCTTCCCCTACAGTCCATTTAAAATCCTTTCTATTCCCTCTCATTTCTTTAGTTAGAGGTGCACAAATACTACTGAAATTCTTAATAAACTTTCTGTAAAAACTTGCTAGACCATGAAATGATCTTACCTCTATAACACTCCTTAGGTTAGGCCATTCAATGATAGCTCTCACCTTCTCAGGATCCATTTTAAGAACCTCTGCTGAGACAACAAATCCAAAATACACCAACTCTCTCTTCACAAAACTACATTTCTTCAAATTAATCAACTTCTCCTCCCTTAACTTCTCAAAAAATCTTCAGATATGCATCAAGTGCTCCTCCAATGTCTTACTGAAAATCAAAATATCATCCAAATAGACAATAATATTTTTTCCCAAAAATTCTTTCAATACCTCATTCATAAGCCGCATAAATGTGCTTGATGCATTGGTTAGCCCAAAAGGAATGACTAAACACTCGTACAAGCCCTCCTTTGTTTTGAAGGTTGTCTTCCATTCATCTCCTTCTCTAATCTAGATTTGGTGATATCCACTCTTGAAATCTATCTTTGTGAAGTACTCAACTCCACTCAAACAATCCATAATATCATTCATCCTTGGCAAGGGAAATCTATACTTGATAGTAATCTTGTTGATAGCTTGGGAGTCCATACACATCCTCCATTCTCCATCCTTCTTTGGTGCTAGTAATGCGGGTATTGCACATGGACTCAAACTCTCTTGAATAAATCCCTTCCACAACAACTCTTGCACTTGTCTGTTCAACTCTTCATTCTTTGTTGGAGTCATTCGATGGGATGCCTTATTTGGAAAACTAGCTCTAGAAATCAGGTCCATTTGATGACTAATCTTTCTTACTGGAGGAAAACCTTTAGGTACGTTGTCAGAAACAATATCTTGAAAATCATTCAACATATATGAAACCTCTACAGGTACCTCATTAGTATCTTCTTTATCAACTCTAGGGATCAATGCAAAACACATATGCTCATGCCTCATGCCTTCTAGGAACTTTCTTCCATCAACCAAACAAATTCTTACATTATTGCATAACTTTTCCTTTGCCTCTTTTAAGGGCTTCGACTTATGATGAACTCCATCCTTTGTCAAAGAATAGTTGTTGGCATGTCCATCATGTACTACTCACCGATCAAACTACCATGGCCTGCCTAACAACATATGAAAAACATCCATAGGCATAATATCACACAATACCTCATCATGGTAATTTCCAATCTTGAATTTTACTAGACATTGTTCATTTACCAAAGCTTTATGGTCCTTCTGCAACCAATCAATCTGGTATGGATTTGGATGCCTTCTTCTCTCCAACTGTAACTTACTAATCATCTCTTCTGAAACAAGGTTATTAGTATTACCTCCATCAATAATAAAATTGCAAAATTTACCTTCATACTTACATCTAGTGTGAAATAAATTCTTCCTTTGAGTTGGTTCCTTCTCCTCATTCAGTAAGGCTCTTCTAGTAACAAGAACCTCTTCTCTTTCTGCATCTTCAGAATGTGAAGACTCAACATCCTCATCTACATGTGTAACTCATGCATTACCCTCAGGTCTTCTATTTGTCCTTCCTTTATGTTGAGGGAACTCATAGGCTCTATGTCCTTCTCCACACTAGAAATAGATTCCACGAAATTCTTCTTTTCTTGTTCCTCGTCTAGATCTTCCTCTTTGGTCTCGACTATTTTGATCATGAGGATGGTAGGTGTTATCTCCTTTCTAGTTTTGGTTGCTACTAGATCCTTCACCCTTCTTTTGATCTTCATTTCGACCTCCATATGACCGTCCACTAGTATTTCCACCACGACCCCCACCTCTTTACTTACTTTCAAATCTTCTATTCAACTTTTTTTCTACTTTCAAAGAAAATTGATATGCATCTTCAATGGCAGACATTATTACTAGACCCAACTCTTCTTGAATACTCAGCTTCAACCCATTTATGTAATGGGAAACTTTCTCCTTATTGGCCTCAAAATGGCCCGTTTTGACCAAGACACAGTATAATTCTTCTATATACACCTTTACGGGTTTTCGTGCTTGTTTCAACCCTTGCATCTTCTTCAAACAATCTAGCTCATAATCCACAGGAATGAACTATCTTTTTAATTTTTCCACCATGCCAACCCATCTTGTTATTTTATCTTTTCCTCTTTGATTTCTTTCTAGTTGTACCTCTTTCCATTGCATGACCCTTTAGCTTGGTCTTTGCAAATTTGACCCTCAGGATCTTCCACCTCCTCATACTCAAAGTACTCCTCCATATCGTTGATCCAATCAACCAACTCTTCAGGATTAAGATTTCCAAATAATGTAGAAACATCAATCTTTGGCCTTTTCCCAATCTTGGAGATGGCCTTAAATAATCTGACTTACTCTAGATCTTCTGCTTCTTGTTCTTCTTCGAACTGTTCCTCATTTTTAGCTTCATCTTCACTTTCATCTCCTCTTCTTGGCTCAAACCCTTGACATAGCTCCTCTTGCAGTGCTTGAACTTGTCTCTATAGGGCTCTAAAACCCTTGTCTAGTACAATAACATTTCTCCCACCACCATGATTTCTTCACAGAGGCATTTTGATCACTTTTCATAGAAACCCGCAACCACAAGTCTTGGTGCAAACTACCTCATGTTCAGTGATCTGTTTACACACTTAGGAAAGATTGCTTTGATACCACTTGATGAGGGCCACACCACCCAAAACCCACACAAATCACAACAATAGATACCAAAATAGAAGATGTGAGACAAAAAAATAACTCACTTTCAATTATTTTGAGAAAATGAAATTACATATTCAAAACTTACATGCTACAGCCTCATGGGCTTGATTCATTACAACAAAATCAACTCTAAAAACAAAATATATTATTCGAAGCCACAATCTGCACTAATGGAGCCACTTCTACAACCCCCACTTAACCCTTTTATTTTACCCAATAACCACCCTATAATGTTCTAGAAAGTTCAATTTTCCCTTTTTTTTGGCGCCAAAAGTCCCACCATTTGATTTTTGGCATAGGAAGAAATTTTAATGAAATTCACTTTTTAGAGGGGCAACTTCATGGGGCCATAACTTTTGATCTGAGTGTTTGATTGGCTATTATAACATATTGTTGGAAAGCTCTCAAAGAGATCCACAATGTCGAACCCATCAAAGATTGGTTCATCAACTTTTCAAGTTGTTTCAGGGCCTCTAAGGTTTTCATTTATGAATTTGAAGCTGGATTGGAGAAATTTCCCAAGATGAAAAAATTAATATCTCCCAAATCATGAAGGGTATTGAGACAATTCTTTCGCAACCAGAAATGTTTCTCAGTTTTTCTCCTTGGGGTAAACTTTCAGGTCAATATGAGCTTGTTTAGGCTAACTTACTAAAAATAGTAAGTGACTATTTTTTACCTTTTTCGACTTCTGACTATCTAACGCCCCTTAAGTGCCATCATAAAACTCAAAACAACTAAGGAAATTAAGGAAAAATATTTTTTTTGGGTGATGTAAGATTTCCCTACATCGCTGGATGCTCTTGCATCATTGCATTTTCTTGTCATGGCATTCCATGAGACCACTTTTTATTGAGGTATTTTTTCAAATAGTTCACTGCCTTGTCTATGCTATGGATGCTTGGAAAAAATATATGAAAGAATAATAGTAAGCAATAACATAGAAAATGCAATGAGTTGTTTGAAAAAATGCCTCAAAGAAATGTGGTCTCATGGTGATGTCCATCACCATGAGACCCAATTTCTTTGAGGTATTTTTTCAAATAGCTCACCGCCTTTTCTATGCTACCACATTTTCCATACATGTATACCAAAGAATTTTATTAGACAGTTCACTTCCTTTCTGCTATGACTAAAATCCTAAAACAAGTGCTTTCTAACAAACTATGGATGCTTGGAAAAATCTATCAAAGCATAATAGTAAGCAATAGCATAGACAAGGAAGTGAGTAGTTTGAAAAAATGCCTCAAAGAAATGTGGTCTCATGGTGAGACCCAATTTCTTTGAGGAATTTTTTCAAACTATTGACTGCCTTAAGAATAGAAACCAATCCTTTAGCCAAAATTCCCCTCCAAATCCTTCTCAAGGTCCTCATCCCCATTCTCAATTTAACAATCCATAGAAGTTCACACTTCTTATTCCACTTGTTCATATCCCCACCCCTCCCTCTTCATGTCATGATTTCCCTCCATCTCATAACCAAGACCACACTATACCATCCACCCCATCCCAACATAATACCATAGTGAAGGCAATAAACTGTTTGAAAAAATTCCTCAAAGAAATGCGGTCTCATGGTGATGGAATGCCATGACACATTTATTTGTCATGGAATTCCATCACAATGAGAGCACATTTCTTTGAGTCATTTTTTCAAACAGTTCACTGCCTTCTCTATGCTACCACATTTTTCACACATGTCTACCAAAGCATTTTATCAAACTATTCACCACCTTGCTACTATGGATAAAAGCCTAAAACAGGTACTTTCGAACAAGATATGGATAGGAAAAATAGTAAGCATTATAGTAATAAATATATAGTTCAATAAGTACTCAAAATTTTGTTCATTATCCCATACAGTATAAGCCATGACATGCATCACTATTGTAGTTTTTGTGATTGAATAATTTGTTTCATTTTTAGATGTTGCAAGCGAAAACACCTCTAGATATTCATAAGGCAATGGATCTTGGTGTTTCTTCTGCTATAGACTCCTTGATGCCTCTCACAGGGGTATGAGGAAGATTACTAAATTTCAATTTACATTTATTGTTATAGCTATTAGTTAGTGAAAAATCAAACGATTATTGATTCGTAGTTTAATTTCTCTTTAGATGGTTTCTATAGGGCTTCAACACGCCATGGTATGGGCATGCAACTATTTCCCTTGAGGAGAGTGATCATCTAGTGGAAGTGATTATTTTGCTAAATATAACATTTTTTATAATGTAATTTTTATATATTAATGTCTTTACTTGTTATTGTAATAGATAAGGCTTGCTCAAGAACTAAACCCTAGGAGGTGCATTGGGAGCACTCCTCGACCTCAAAATAAATGAGTGACAAACTTATCACCATTCGATTGACAAGGAAAGGGTAAGAGTTTTTTTTGAGAGCTTGGAGGTTGAGAGCTTGGAGGGAAATGGCTTTTGATTCTAGGGCCTTTTAATGTATGCCTAGATATGGCATTTTGGACATATTTTGTATTACATATATTTGACATTGTATGCCTATATGGAATTATTTTAATCCAAATAGCCATTTTGTATATATTGTATACTTATATTGACATATATTGATGTATGTCTATATGGCTATTTGGTTAATACAAATCTTGTTTATCGATGGTGTCCATATTTGCATTATAAATCCATGATTCAATAGATATGAGTTACATGTATTCAAGTGTATACTTTACAACTTACATGTATAATTTGTGACTTATGTGTATTCTAATGTATACTTTGTGACTTGCGTGTTTTCATGTGTATACCTTGTATTCATGCATATACTTTGTAAATTAATGTGTATACTATGTATTTATGTGTATACTTCAAGGCTTACATGTATTTGAGTACTTGTGCTTCACTTATTCACATGTATGTTTCACTTATTCACATGTATACTTATTAATTGGTTAGCCCTAGCATTGCTCATTGTTGTACAGTTTCATGGTTTATCTTGAATATTTATTGATTGGTGCTAAACAACTTCAATATTTCCAAAAATGATTCACCAACGATTTATCATTTACTTATGTGCTAATTCAAATTATGGAATCCAAGGAAGAATTTAAAAGGGATAAAGCTAGGAGGAGAGGGAAGATAGATATTTATAGTGTAACCTATTGTACCTTCTATATAAAAACTTCTAATGGCTCTCGTATGCTTTGCTATTCCATTTTCTACTTTTCATATCCCATTTTCATAGGTGGATCACCACTTCTCTCATTTTTTTCCCTTCTCCTATTCTAGGTCCTCACCTCCTCTTGTGGTATTCTAAAATAAGCTCTAGTTTGTGGTGAGCACCTACTAAGATTCAAAGGAGTCATCAATTTTCCCCTTAATTGTCTTGGGTGATTTTATTATTTCTTGGTTGGTTACAATGTATTTGATAGTTAATTTTGTGGAGATGGAACATCTCATTCTTTGTAGTAGGAAATTTTAGGTAGATTCCTCTTCAATAAGAACTAGAGTTAATTGTTTCTTTTGTTTTCTTTGAAATACTCATTGGAGTGGGGTTAGAATACTTTTAAATGAAATATATGGTTGAGTAGATGCATAGGTTGTGAATTTTTCTAGCACAAAATCTACCTATGTAATTAGCTACTTGGTTTGGAAACTTGGAGGTTTTTATTTTTACTCCTTTTTCATCACCAAATGATATTATTGTTATTTCACTTACTTGGATTTGAGTATTTTTTGGAGTAAAATAAGAGGTAGGATTGAAATGATCCTTCTCATATATGTCATCCCATTTATTACCTAAGGAAAAGTGACTTGGTTTGTCCACCATGTGTCCAACTTCTTGCCCATGTTTTCATCAATTACTTATTCTATATTCATGCCAACCTAACTTCTTCAAAGAATGCATTTTTTAATTATAGGTGATATGCAACAAATTTCTTCTAGAAAGTTTGATATGATTGTGAAGGAGTAGGAATAGGGGTTGTAATATCTCATGTATCAACATATATTTATACCTCTTCTTTGGGCTATTTTTAGCTTCTACTTATGGTCGAGGCTCTAGTGTGAACTTATTAACGTCATTGTTCATGATTCTCTTTAGCTAGGTCATAAGCCACCATGTGAGATCATATTTAAATTGACTTGTGATTAGGTTTAGCTATAAATCTTTCAATTTTTTTCTAGAATCTTGAAAGTTTTCCTCTTTACAACAACCATATTGTTGTAAGGGAAAGGAAGATAATTGAAAAATGTCTCGCCCTTGCTAGACTTGAGGATGATCATACAAGATTTTAAGAGTCATGTAGCCTTCTCATTTGTGATTAGAGTCATTATAGGAATAAGAAAGTTACCTAAATACTAATATTAATAATAATCAATTCAATGTAAGTATGATATCCACATAGTAATTGGATCATAACCCATTTGAGAATGAAAAGGTTTAGGCTTTCCTCAACTATTTTGACACCCATATGTTTTACCTCTTTCATGCAATCACATTATTTTGGTGTGGAAAACTCGGACTTGTCAATTATCATGTGATTCTTTCTCTTTTCCTTTGTTTTGCATGCCATCATAAGGGATTGAGTCGGTTAAACATAGCTCAGAGTGATTCAGTGTGTTTGGGTGAAAAAGAGGACCATGTTTAGCATAAACGTACCCATATGGATGTGTTGGAATAGTCTATTTGGTTGTATGAGTTGTAGAATGAAAGTTGCACCACCTTGCAACTTTACACTACTTGCATTTGACAACTTTTTCCTCAACTAAAAAATTTCCACTAGGGGAAAACAACTCTGAGATTGAAAAATCGAGAGAGCTTATTGTAGAGGGGAGCAATGTGATCTTGTGGCTTCAGACAAAGAGTTTGTAAGCATCATGGTTTTTGAATAATACCCTGTCAAAGATTGCAATCATTTCACACTTTAGACTCTTAAGGGATTGAGCTAGTTGAACGTAGCTTAGAGTGATTCGACATGTTTTGGTGAAAAAAAGGACCATTCCAAGTGTAAACGTACCCATCCAGACATATTGGAGCATTTCCTTTGGTTGTACAAGATGTAGAATGAAAGTTGAATCACTTTGCAACTTTACACCACTTGCATTTGACAACTTTTTCCTTAATTGAAAAGTCGTCACCATGGGAAAACACATCCGAAATAGAAAAAACCGAGAGAGGTTATTGTAGAGAGCCCCAACGTGATCCCGTTGCTTCATATGGAGAGTTTTTTAGCATCATGATTTCTGAGTAATACCCCATCAAAGATTGCAACTATTTTGCACTTTGGACTCTTAAGGGGCCGAGTCAGTTGAACATAGCTCAAAGTGATTTGGCGTGTTTGGGTGTGAAAGAGGACCATGCCTAGTGTAAATGTACCCATACAAATGTGTTGGAATAGTTTTTTTGGTCACATGAGTTGCAAAACGAAAATTGCACCACTTTGCAACTTTACACTGTTTGCATTTGACAACTTTTTCGTCAATTAAAAAGTTGTCACCACGGGAAAATACCTTCAAAATAGAAAAAACTGAGAGAGGTTATTGTAGAGGGGACCAACATGATGCCATGGCCTTATAAAAATATTTTATAAGCGTCACAATTTCTGAGTAATAGCTCGTCAACGATTGTAGCCATTTTGCATTTTGGACTCTTAAGGGATCAAGCCGATTGAACACAACTTAGAGTGATTCATTGTGTTTGGGTGTGAAAGAGGACCATGCCTAGCGTACATGTACCCATATAGATGTGTTGGAATAGTCCATTTGGTCGTACAAGTTATAGAACGAAAGTTGCACAACTTTGCAACTTTACACTGCTTGCATTTGACAACTTTTTCCTCAATTAAAAAGTCATCACCAAGGAAAAATACATCTGAAATAGAAAAAACCGAAAGAGGTTATTGTAGATGGGCCCAATACAATCACATGGACTTAGATAGAGATTTTTTAAGCATCACGATTTCCAAGAGATATATCATCAAAGATTGCAGCCATTTGGCACTTTGGACTCTTAAGGGATCGAGTCGGTTGAACATATCTCAGAGTGATTCGACATGTTGGGGTTTGAAAAAGGACCATGCTCAGTGTAAAAATACTCATCTGGATGTGTTGGAACAACATGTTTAGTCGTATGAGTTGTAGAATGAAAGTTGAACCACTTTTCAACTTTACGTTGCTTGCATTTGACAAATTTTTGTTCAACTAAAAAGTCATCACCACAAGAAAATACCTCTAAAATAGAAAAAACCAAGAGAGGTTATTGTAGAGGGGCCCAACACGATTGAGTAACCTCATTTGGAGAGTTTTTAAGCATCATGATTTATGAGTAATAGCCTGTCAAATATTGTAACCATTTTGCACTTTGGACTCTTAAGGGATCGAGCTAGTTGAATGTAGCTCAGAGTGATTCAGCGTGAAGGGATACAAACTCATAACCTACAGGGTGCCTAAGGATGCTTTATATCACATGAGAACATACATCAACCTTGAAAAAATGCCTTTGAACTTGAATATCAGAGAGAAACATCTTTTTTGAAGTCAGCAACAACCACTGCCATGCCTTTGAACTTGAATATCCTTGGATTCCAGTTCTAATAGAAGCATTATATGGATTGCCTCCAAATTATAAAAAAATGACACCTCTTGAATTTTTACAGTGGTATGACTAATACAACCACTAATATTTTTATTGTTTTTATGATTTAGGAAATGAAATTCTCTTTACAAATCACATATCACTTTGCACAAGCATAACAATGAAAAAAGAACTAAAATGAATGCTAATGGACCTAAGGACTACCCTCTTGAATCCTTATGGAATATCTTTCCTCTTGTAATTGTACTCCCTTTAACTAAGGTCAACACCCTTTTGTGCAATCTTCCATTAATGATCATCTTCAAACACCTTCAAGTATTCCCTTTAACTCTTGTTCTTAAAATCTCATGTCTCTCATGAGATTGTTGGTCCTTTTATGATAGTGATCATGCATAACTCATGAAAAGTAATTGAAGTCAAAGGTACTAATAATACCCCTACACCTCAACCAACATAATCTAATGTACCTATTGCACCTTTTGTTTGATATAGCAACATGAAATCATACAAATGAGGCATGAATCACCAAGGAGATCATGATATGATTATACACAAACAAATAAGAATGAATACATAAGAAAATGCATTTTTGTAGATAACAAAGCATGACAAAAATTCATACAATATTTCCTATCCTACAGGAATGGTACTTTCAATAATAATGTGTCTTTTTGTTTTCTTTTTTAATCATGTTTGTATTTTGATCTTCTTTGTCTTTTCCTTTGTGATTAGGATGGGAATTGCACTCAAATTAAGTGGTGCTGCAACCACCTCTCTCCTCTTGTTCTAATTTTTTTTGGATCCATTTTTTATTACTTGTAATTGTCCATGGAGCATGTACCTCCATGGATTTAATTTCTTTGCTAGGTTGAATATGAGTAGGAGATATAAGAATAGGAGATTTGGGAATTTGAGGAACTATCTCATGTTGAATGAGAATTAGAGCTAAGAAAGTGCCCACTGCTGCTTTAGGAATTGGAGAACTACTTATGTGAATAAATGTAGGAGACATCAAAACTACTCATGTCTTGAACTTTGTTGAACTTCACTTGAAGCTTTCATCTTACTCTTCTCATCTTCAATTGTAAGAAATGATCTCTTGTAACAGGGACCACCACTATACTTCTATTTGGTTATCTTGACCTTTTTCTCTGTGGATCCATCTCTGCTAACCTCCTTTCTAGGAATCCTTTGTATCTGTCCTTCACGACCTTATTCATCCAATCCTTGATTCTATTATGTTAGACTAACCAATTGATAGGTGACAATGTTTTGATTTTTCCCTTGAGTGAAAAATTGGGGAGACAAGGGATCTTCAGCTAAATTAACCAACCTATTTGGCACTTGTTTGGATGTGAATCCTAATATGATCTAAGTTCATTTAGCTATACCTTCTTTTGTAGGCTTCAAGGAAATTTTCCCAAAAATTCTCAATATCAGACATATGTGCAAATTTGGTTTTGAGTCTTGCAACCATTATGTCTTCTAAGTCAATTCACCTACTCTTGTGATAAAATTTGAGGATAAATTTGTTAGACAATTCAATCTCAACACTCTTGGCATCCATGGAATCTCTATATTTGTGTGGCATTGTCTAGGAAAAATTAGCTCCCAATTTGTGTTTCTTCCTAAAATGTTCATATGTAACCGACAATTGCTTTCAATATTCCATCAAGATGATTTGATAACTTGGGTATTGTAGAAGTTTGTAAGGGTTTGGGTCAAATAAACACACTCTAATGTAGGTGAAGGTAGGGAATTGAATGAACCAATCTACCCACTCCATAATAATCATTTTTTCTTGATCTAAAATGCAAGCATGGTTTTCATTTTCCTAATCCCTAATTGTTAGCATCGCAAAAACAACATTGATTCTCTTGGACTGCTTAATCCCTTCCGTGTGCTCTAGTTATGTATACTTCAAGAAAAAATGTTCTCTTGTTTGAACCTTTTCCTACTCTATAAAAGCATTAGTTTTCACCAAAGAGAAAATGAGATATGACACCATATGAAAAACCCTTATGTCAAATAAATTTTCAACTGAGAATGGATGGAGTTGCTGATATGATGACCCTAGTTAATGTGTTTATTTCCATCACAAATAAGGCTAATAATGTAAAACATCTAATTCTTAAAAGTTGTTGCTTCTACTTTACTTTTCAATCTATTGAGCATGCTAATCATCAAGCTAAGCTCTTCTCTAAAATCATTTCAGTATATTATCTTTGGCAAGTGAGTGGGCCTCTTTGTTTCATTTAGCCATTTCCGTGGACTCTTTTTGACAATGCTACACATTGTTTCCCCATCGAAATTCAAATTCTTCTAAATCAATCAGCAGGATCTCTTCATAGGGTTGTAATCCAAATGTTGATTCAAGGGTTTCAACATTTAAATTGAAAATCATTTGGTTGTTGAAATATGTTATTCTTCTAGTGCTAGGATCATAATGATGGGCATAGGTTATCACCATTAAGAGATTGAATTGTGATGGGGAAAGAGGCAGTATGTAAGAGTCTGTTTGCTACTATTTTGATAGCCAAATTACACCTTGCTTTGAATTTTTGGTCCATCTTCAAATCAAGTATATTCATATGACCCAAAATTGTATCTCAGACATGGTATGAAATTTTTGATGAGAGTGTTTTAGGCTCCAAAACATCCTTGTGTAATTCCATGCTTGAAAACGTATTCCTCTTGCTTTCTATGACTTGTAATATACACAATTTTGAAAGAACAACTCTACTGTGACTTATAGAACAACACTTCAAGAAAAAAGATTTGGTATAATAGTAGCAATAAATGGAAGAATTTTGAAGGGTAAGTTGATATGTTGATGCAAGAGGTAGTTCCTCTCACTCTCACACACATTCTAAATCTTGAAATTCAGATTTCAACAAAACAAGTATAATTTTATTCAATAAAAACAATTACAATAAGGTTTCCACCCATGGTCTCTCTCAACATATGCACAATCTATTCCCACTCTTACATAGGCACTCCAATTCCTACTTGGTCCTTGCTAATTTTCCATTTTTGTTCCACCAAGCTCTCCCTCTCTATGTTCCCTCGAGCTCTCAGCTCGTTCTTGGATCTCCCACGTCTGTTCCTCTTCCTCCTCTCTCCTTGTTCTCTTCGCCAAATGCACTACCATGGGCCTTCCAATTGTGTACTATAGGATGGCGGTTAAAGGTTACATGAACACAACACATCCCGCTAGCCTACCAGGAACAAACCAAGCACCCACGGAGGAACATTAAAGGTACTAAATGAGAAGTTAATGCTACCATTGCTAAGGAAAGTTGATTCTTTCCATTCTTCTTGTTGTTGAAGTCTTGTGAACCTGAGAAATGCCAAAGAATGCCAATGAGAACTAACCAAAAACTAGAAATCAAACTAGAAAATGTTTTTTGGTGGTGCTGAACACCTATGCACCCGTGTGCTCCTGCACTAGACACACTAGGTAAGAGAAATGCACCTTGAGTTGATAAACTTGAGAACATTGATAGATACATGGGATGGTAATCCTATGTTTGTTTTTAATCCACACTTGCTCCTTGTCCATGGGAGCCTTTCCTCTTCTACTATTTTTCTCAACCTCAACACCCAAGCCACCACCATTGGTGTCATCTCGTTTCTCTAGACAACTCCTTACCATAGGTCCATGTCTGTGACCACCACACCCCTTTAAACTATTATCTTTCACTCCCTTATTGCACTGATGCGGTAAATCAGACTCCAATCTACTCTTCACTTTGGAAATATGTCCTTTGAATGGTTGCAAATCACTGCACTCAACCTATTCCTTTTCCTCTATTTGTTGATTCTTTGCACTATAACAAAAAATAACACTAGAATCTCTCATCTGTTTCTCCTTCTCCTTTAGAGAATTCAACAAAAACTTTGGTCCATCTTTTCTAATGGAATACATGTTATTCCTACCATCATAGATTGATTCCCTATCAAACTACCATGGCCTACCCAATAACACATGACAAGTAGTCACACGCATCACATCACACAACACCTCATCTCTATAAGAGCCAATTTGAAAATTAACTAAACATTGCTCACTCACAGTCATCTCATGCTCCTTCTACAACCAAGAAACTTTGTACGAACTAGGATGCTTACTCCTTTTCAAATTCAAATTTTCATCTCTTCTGAAACTAAGTTATCCATACTACCACTATCTACTATAACCTTGCAACACTTACCTCTATCCTTGCACATAATTGGGAAAATATTCCTTCTTTGGGATGGATTCTTCTCATCTGCGTTTGGATTCACCAACACTCTCCTCATCATGAGTGATTCGCCTTCTTCTAGATCTTCACCTTTCGATGATGCATCACATTCCTCATCTTCCTGTGCCAAGTGATTTCTTACTACACTCTTCTTGCTGCCCCCTTGTATTTGATGACACTCAAAGGAACGATGACCAAATTCTCCACATTGGTAGTTCATCAAAATGGGAACCCTCTATTGTTGCTACCATGTCCTCTAGTCAAAACCTCCTTTTCCTTGGTGTTTTGGACCACCTCCTTATTGGGCTTGAATTCTTCTTCAATATGCTTCCCTTTACTGTTGCTCGCTTGTCCCTTGTTAGTTGCAAATCTTCCCCGACCTTTGGAGCTGTTCATTTGCCTCCTCACCAATTTCTTCCCTAGCTTTAACGCATATTGGTATGCTTCCTCAACTGTGGTAATTTTCAGCATACTCATCTCATCTTGATTATTAAACTACAAGCCATTGACATACCTGGCTACCTTCTCTCTATCGATTTCATGCCTTCCAAATCGAATGGTCAATTTATAAAAATCCTCCATGTAGTCCTTTACAATCATGTCCTTTTGCCTCAAATTCTATAGTTTCTTGAATAACTCCAACTCATAATCCCCAGGAATAAACTTTATCTTCAATCTCGTCACCATCTGATTCCATCTTTTTATCCGAGGATCTCCATCCATTTCCTGTTCTCTCTACAACCCTTTCCACCATAGTGCAACATGCCCTTTCAATTTCGTTTGGGCTATATTCACCTAATGTAAGTCTCTTATATACTCCTTTTCAAAGTACTCCTCCAGTTCTCCATTCCAATCAATTAACTCTTCTGGATTTAATGTTCTAGAGAAATTTGGCACATCTACTTTATTGCTCTTTATTATTCCTGAAAGAGCTCTCAAAAATCTCTCTTCTCCTGCATCCTTTGGTTGTTCTTCTCCTTCTTCTTCCCTTCCCTATTCTTCCTCTTTATATTCTTCATCATTCTCAAAATCTCTGGCATTACTAGTAGCCAGTCTCACTTCATTTCTGATATCTTCCATTAGCCTATCTCGAAACCATTCCAACACTACCTCTATTCTGGGTCTTCCTCTTTGTGGCGACATTTCTATCAATCAACAAATTTAGCTCTCAATCATTTGGGACTCGACACACACCCACAATAATCCTCTTGAGCACTCTTCAACTGTTACTCACTCCCACAGATCCTGGTGGATACTCTCCACACTCAAGATAACCAACTCTGATACCAATTGATGCAAGAGGTACTCCCTCTCACTCTCACACACATTCTAAATCTCAAAATTTAGATTTAAACAAAACAAATATAATTTTATTCTATCAAATTTGCAAAACAATTACAATAAGTTGGCCACCCATGGCCTCTCTCAACATACACACAATCTACTCCCACTCTTACATAGGCACTCCAATTCCTACTTGGTCCTTGCTAATTTTCCATTGTTGTTCCACTGAGATCTCCCTCTCTCTGTTCCCTTGAGCTCTCGGCTTGTTCTCGGATCTCCCTCGTTCATTCCTCTTCCTCCTCTCTCCTTGTTCTTTCCACCAAATTCAAACTTATGTGACTGTTGGCATTCTTTTATTCTATTTGAATTCTCTCCCTTGATCTTGGAGAAGATCTATGACTAACATATCATACCACAGTCCCACCACACCTCTTGGTAACGACTGTGGGGTAGCGATTGCCTTTAACTGCCATGCCAAACACTAAACAAACTACCATAGATGGTTCAAATCTTGACTGCAGGGTAGCGGTCCCCGCATGACCAAGACCTTCAGACTCCCAACTGTGGATTCGCGGGGCCCCGCACTACCGCGGGCCTTCCAACTGCATACTGTGGGATGGCGATTAAATGTTACATGAACACAACACATCCCGCTAGCTCATCAGGAATAGACCAAGCACCCATAGGGGTGCGATAAAGGTACCAAATGAGAATTTAATGCTACCATTGTTGAGTAAAGTTGATTCTTTCCATTCTTGTTGTTGTTGAAGTCTTGTGAACTTGAGAAATGCCAAAGAACACCAACGAGAACAAACCAAAAACTAGAAATCAAACCATAAAATGTTTTTGGGTGGTGTTGATTGCCTATCCACTCATGTGCTCTTGCACCATATGTATGTTGAAATCTTCTTCAACATAGCTACAAATTAACAAATACTCTTCCTTGGGACCAAAATGCTAGACATTTTTCCTACAAAATCAATAAGAAATATAATTTTTTGCTATATAGCAGAAGAAAAGACTTGTTTATGATTTCAAATGAAGGGAAACATGCTTATATAGGCTTGTTTAGCTTTAATCCATGGCTTCCTCTAAACATAGGTTGAATGGGATAGGATGGTTCCATCCATTTAAGTGAAAGTGTTGGGTTTTAACTTATATGACTCACATTCATTTGGGCACAATTTGAAGGTGGAAGTGCCATTCAAAAAGTGTGACATAGTTTATGTTTTTGAATTGATTTTGGTTGGCACTTTCACTAATGTCCTTGCCAATGTTAAGTCATGATTGGTGGCACCACTTGAAAAATATGATGTTTCCTTAATTCTTTTCACCTTACATGCTAGGCATGATTTTATTAGTCATTTTCCAGTTTAAGCTTTTGGGTGGAGTTTTGATTTGGCATAGCTAGATGGAATGTGCAACATTTATGAGTTATCTGTTGAATTTTTGGATAAAAGTTGCATCCATTTGTTTTCCAAATTATTTTTTGTTCATATCCTTGTGTTAATTATTACATCATTTAGTAATGACCCGGTCAACTAATAAGGGTTCAACACCTTCAAACATTTACCTACACGATCATGTAGTGAGCAATTGGAATTTTCACCTCGATAACTTTCTCTATATCTTCGAGGAGAAGATCATTGTAGTGGGTGATACAAGGGATTCAAAACAACGTACGGCCCCTCATCTCTAGAAATTTACCAAGTGCCACATACACAATTGCATTATTTGTCATTATTTGTATAACATTGTCCATTGTGACCTCTATTACCACTTCTTCCAACAAATTGCTCAAGGTCTTGAAATTTGTGATTTCATTGAAGGCATCAATTAACTTCAAAAACACTACCATCCTATTGTAGCCCTAAGGAAGTTGATTAAGGTACGGTTTTTTCTATGTATTTACTTGTCGAATAATAAGTTGCAATGCTTCTTTTTCAATTTTTTTTGTTCATCTACTACCTGATTTGTGTTAACTACTGTGTCCTCTACTATTGGCCCTCACCTGTGCAGCACTGCTAATGTAGCTCAATTAACCCCAAGAGGACTTGAGGAACTCACATTGCAGACTACGTCTTCTCTTCAAAATAATGAAGTATTTCATAGTATGCACCAATGCGCACCATTATTGATGCGAAACAGTCACTTGACTTGTCCTTGACCCCAGGTCGGGAGAACAAGAACCTTGCCTGCACGATACTTGAAGTCTCATGGAAATCTGTTACTAGGAAACCACCTACATACTTGCAACCAATGCGGTTCAAAGCCTTGTGTAGTTCTGACTTTAGCTCACCTTGCCTTAGTCCTCAAAATGTCTTCCTAAGACTTCGTCACAACACAGTGCTAAG
>VDFB02017925.1:28266-174578 GCA_007258455.2 Sequoia sempervirens
TAATGAATATTTTTTTTTTCTTTTAAAATGATTGATAGTTGTTTTGAGGCATGACTTATATGATTGACCAATAGGAGCCTATGAAGGGGTACCTTCATACCAACTAATCGATATTTGATAATCATGAAGGGTTATACAAAAACATGTTAAGGATGGATATTTCATTAGCAATTTCTTATCTTGAATATTAGGTTGTAAGTTACCTATAAACACCCTTTGAATGTCAACATCTTGAAGAATATAGGATAATTTCAAATAAAGGGATTAGTATCATTTCATAAAGTTTTTTATTTTCTCTTTAGGTCCTTGATTACAATGAACTAAATTTGTTAATGTAACTTGAGGACTGATGTTCACTTGAAAGTGTTGGAGGAAATCATTAATGAGTTGTGTAAAGGAGGTAATTGATTGTTTGACAATGAACAAAACCAATCCAAGACCATATCTTTCAATAATCTAGAAAAGAGTTTCACTATGAGTGAATCTTCAAAAATAAAGTCTCTACACAAGGTAGTAAAAACTAACAAAATGGTTATTAGGATATTTTTACCATTGTACTTTCCAAAGCTTAGGTATTTCAATGTTTTGTAGTATAGGTGTATTTAAAATAGTGAACATTAATGAACTATGTGTAAGGTATTTTGGATGTTTACTATTGGTTTGATTTTGGTTTAAGTTTGAAATTTGTTGTTGTAATAATCTCACGCTTTAAATAAAAAAGTTGATTTATCACAAAATCATTGGGCCACATGTTGTGAGAGTTTTTCAAGTATGGTGAAATAGTATGGAGGAATGGTGGGATATTATATTTCATGTTTAGGAGGGGTGATGAATATGAAGGTGTTATAGGTGAAGGGACAAAACTATTATAATTTCCACTAGAAATTCCTTAGCTTGAGTTTAAACCATTGTTATATTCCATCATTGATGCTATGATTGGAGGTGTAAAGTTGGGAATAGAAGGCATTATTGTGGGAGAGGAAACTTATTTTCCAAAAGGATTTTGAGCATTAGTCAAAAATTTCGTGAAACTAGCTACCAAAGGAATATTAGAATCTACTATATTAGCTAGGCTACGTAACACTTCTATCCCTTCCTAATCATTTACCAACTTCCCAATGCTATCCAAAAGAGGGATTGCTTCTCCATCCAAAGGTTCAATGCTTAAGAATTGTTGAATTCATTGTAGGTCTTTATCCAATTATTCTAGATTATCATTGGGGACCTTAGAAATAACATATGCCAAGTCCACATAAATGTTAGGTTACAAAAAAGACATGGGTAATGTAGGACTAGGGAGGGAATAAAAGATGGATTGGGTAGACATTATACGTTGAGTGAAAGAGTTATAAGAATCAAGCTCAACATTGGCTATGATTGCAACATAGGAAGCCATAAGTCTACAACTACATCTCACGTGGGTATTAGTGAAGTGACACAAGGTCATGAAGCTCATAAATTTTCTACAAGATTCAAAACAATTTAATGCTAATGCCTGATTAAATATAAAAACAAATCAATCTAATTAAAATCAGATAATATAAATGAAAATAGTATAAAAATACCCTAGTTTTTTTTTAAAATCCAACAAAAACCCTAGTTTTTAACAAAAATTAATAAAATTCTCTAATTTTTAATCCAAATACATAAAAAACACTATTTTTAAGTGAAAATCCATTGCAAACATTCAATTTTCATCAAAATCCATTGCAAACATTCAATTTTCATCAAAATCCATGCTAAATTCAACTTTTTCATAAAAAATCTACCAAAAAACCCTATTTTGAAAAAAATCAACTAAAATTAAACAAATCTAATTGAAATTTTGATTAGAGCAAATAAAAAATCAAGAATTTTCCTTGTTGGAGATGGATTTCAAATCGGATATCTAATTTGCGCTTTCCACTGTGCGCCCGCTGCAGTTGAGCCGAATGCAAATGTGAAAATGAGTTTTGGTCGCCCGAAATTTTATATATATATATGTCAACAAAATCGGATATCCGATTTGGATTGGATATCCGATTCTTAAATCTAAGTTTTTCCTCTACCTCGGTAGTCACCCGAGCCCCAAAAAGTCAACTCACCATTTTCGCGTTTTTGAGTCGTAGAAACACTTATTTTTTTCTCCATTGCCACTTTTTGGCATACCATGATCCTACACATGCCCTTATATACACATTTTATATATATACACATAATTTTTATATATACACATATTTTATATATACACATTTTAAATGTATACACATATTTTTATATATACATATTTTTTACATACACATATTTTATGTGTATAATTTTTTTCCGTATACACATTTTATATAGATTCATATTAGATTATATATTTTATATATACATATTTTTTATATATAGATTTTTTTATATATACACATTTTTATATATACACATTTTTTATATACACACATTATATATATACACATTATATATATACACATTTTAATATATATTCATATTATATCTATACACATATTTTATATATACACATTATATATACACAATGATTTTATGTATACACGTATTTTATATATAAACATATTATATATATACATGTTTTGTATGTATACATATTTTTACATATACACATTTTATATGTATACATTTTTTTTTGTCAGTTAACTCAATCTAAAGAAATAAAAAATATATATCATAAATTTAAAAAATAGGCGAACTTGCTAGATCAAAAGATATTATCATGAAGCACTCTTGAACATGCTCAAAAAGTCCAACCCCATCTAAACGGAAAACTCTTGCTTTGAAATTTAAAACGTTGACGAGTCCAGGTCTAAGCATGTAGGAGAGTTGTACATCACTGAAAGGGAAAGTGGAACGATATCGCACCACAAGATCATTCCCTTTTTCTCATATGAGAAGATCAAAAATCTATAGTGATTTGACATAAAATTGACTTTGAATTCGTTGCCAACAATGGCTCTATTCCACTACTTGTCAAATTATTTTTTGGGCCTTTCTGTTGTTTTGTTGCTTCAAAAGTCGGTTCCATGGCGAACAGAAGCCAAGTGGCTCGAATTTAGTGGGTGGGAGGATTAATTTCTAGTAGGCTTTAGCGGGAGGAGGAAGGAGAAGAAGAAATCAAAATAATGAGGAGTGATTTCTCCACAATCATATGGTGGCAATTGTTGTTGTTGCTTCTTATTTTGTATCTTTTGTCGCAGAGAGCTTCAACCAATGACGAAGGTTATTATTTTCCATTTTTATATATATACACATTTTTTATATATGTACACATTTTATATATATATACACATTATATATATTTTATATATAATTTTTATATATACATATTTTATATTTTTTTTTATATATACATATTTTATATTTAGAAACATATTTAATAAACACATATTATATATCTATATATATTATATGTATACACATTTTATATATACACATATTTTTTATATATACACACTTTTTATATATACTTGAATATTTCATATATACACATTTTTTATACATGTATACATTTTTTATGTATACACATATTTTATATATATATACATTTTTTTGGTACGTACGAAAGATTTTATTGATATTGTAAAAAAGATTACATGCATTTCAAGTTAACCTTGTAAGTCAACCCAACTATCAAACGACTATGGAGCTTTATAAAATTTCACTTGAGACTTAACATTGAACAAACCAGAACACCTAAATCCCTAATACTGCATCCCCAAACCCTAATTGAAGCTGAAGCCAAGCAACCCATACTGTTGCACCAGTGTAGCACACCATAAACGAACACCAACCAAAAAGCCAAAAGCCAAAATACCCTAATGACGCTATAGACATTGTTAGCCATAAACATTTAGAACCCAGGGCTAACCACCATACAAGATGAGCCCAACAAGCACTAGGGTAGCCCTAAAGTCGGCAAAATAATCATGATCATGTATGAGGGGAGCCATGAAATCTTGCTAGTTTGCCAAAAAGAGGTAGACCCTACAGATATCACCATTAGGAAGGAGGAAGAAACTCACGATGAAGGAATTTCGTGAAGTGTTGTACCCATTCAAAGCCCTCCAGTGGCTCATAGCCCAACACATGCTTGAGAAAGTTGGCGCCCACAACCGCACTACCACGATGTTGCCCAAACTCCATACTACTTAGATCTAGTAGAAATGAGTCACTTGGGATTATGACTAGGGACCAAAAGTAGATGAAGCACACCAGGACACAGAATACATACACCCAGTTATGCCACATGTGGCCACCACATCTTCCAAGCCCACCAATAGGTTAGTATTGAAAACCCTTGAAGCCATATCTTGAACCATTACTTTTGATAAATGTATATCCAGTAAACCAGCAACAAACTGAGACACAATATCAAAGTTCACTTGATAGAATTCATCAGACACCGAATACTTTTCGCCCAACACCAATTTAACTACTTCCATAACCCTTGGTTCATGCACCTTCAAGAGCCCTTTTAACCTTCTGTCAGAAATCCTCCCTTTGAAGGAAATTTTCCCACATGAGGCCAGGAGAACAATGGGAGTGTCCATAAGCCCCATTTTCAATCACCACCGATGAATGCACACAATGGAGGGTTATCACAAAATATATTGAACACAAAAGACTCAACGTGCACTGAAGTAAATGAGCCCTCACATCATTTGCAACCCACTGGATGAAAGAAGTATAATTCACATGAGTATAGAAAATATGTGTATATCTACAATCCTACATATAGAAAATATGTATAATTATTATATATATACACAGATATCTTTTATATATACAATTATTTTAAATATATAAACATATTTTATATATATACACATTTTATATATATACCCATATTTTATATACACATAATTTTATATATACATATACACATATTTTTTATATATACATATTTTTATATATATACATTTTTTATGTATACAAATAGATTATATATACACATTAATTTTATAAATACATATATTTTATATACATACATATTTTTCTCTATATATATATATATATATACACATTATATAATGATGCAGTGGCATCCACCTCACCCCATTTTTTTGTCTTTTTATTTCTTTTCTATTTTTGGTGTGCGTTTCTAGGTGGTGGAAGTTTTGGCTTTCACTCCTTATTTTGAGTATGGCAGCTATGATGGTTACATGCAATCGTCCACCTCCTCTATGTTTTTTTTCTATTCGCTGGAATAAATGAGATCTGTAGTGGGATGGTTATGGAGAGATATCACTTTCAATTCAATTTCATATTTCAAGCTAGAAGTTTCGGGAGACAGGTAGGTCTTAAAAGAGTGGGAAACATGTCGTGAAGAGGGTGGGTGGAGGCGGATTCTTGCTGGAGTGATGGGAAGGCAGCCTTGAAACAATGAAAGGATGCAAAAGATGTTATATCTGATGTTCAATACTTCTAAATGGGAGGTCAGTGAAGATACTCACGAAAGCCCTCATTGTAGTTGTTAAACGAAACGGTGGATGAAACAGATTCAAGAGGTCATAATTGCGGATAAAAGCAATTATCTTTCATGTTTGTGAATTGAATCTATTAATCGATTGTTGTAAGTCATTCGTGGGAGTGGCTTGAAATTCTTCTGTGTAGGGAAGTCTTTTAGTTGATGTTGTTTGTGTGAATCAACTGTTACAGATCCTGACCAGGATCATTTTGATTTGTAATTTCCTATTGATCTCTCTCTGAGGCTTAATAAAGAGTGCAATAGTTTTTTTATTCTATTTCTTCAGTGTTGTTGGCGTTTCTTTTACTACGTCAATATACATACATATTTTACATATACATGTATTTTATATATAGACATTTTTATATATACATATTATTTTATATATACACATACTTTTTATATACACATTTTATATATATACATATTTTTTATACATATTTTATATCTACACAAAAAACTTATATGTACACATTTATATACATTTTTTATATACACATTATATAAACATGTTTTATATATACGCATAATTTTTATATAAACATATTTTTATATATACACATTTAAATATATACACATATATATTCACATATTTTATATATACACATTTTTATATATACATTTTATATATACATATTTTATATATATACACATTTTTATATATACATATTTTATATATACACATATTTTATATATACACATTTTTTATATATACACATAATTTTTATACATACACATATTTTATATATACATATTTTAAATGTATACACATATTTTATATATACACATTTTTTATTTATATGCATATCTTATATATACACATATTTTACGTGTATAATTTTTTTACGTATACACATTTTATATAGATTCATATTATATATATATATAGATTTTTTATAAATACACATTTTTATATATATTCATATTTTATATGCACACATATTTTATATATACACATTATATATATATATAATGATTTTATGTATACACATATTTTATATATAAACATATTTTATATATATACATGTTTTGTATGTATACATATTTTTACGTATACACATTTTATATATATGTACATATTTTATAATATCCTATACATTTATATATATATATACAGTTTTATTTTTATTTTTTATTTTTTTGTCAGCTAACCCAATCTAAAGTAATAAAAAATAGATACCGTAAATTAAAAAAAAGGTTAACGTGCTCTCAAAAAATATTATCACAAAACACTCTTGAACGTGTTGGGAAAGTCCAACCCCATCTAAACGGTGAATTCTTGCTTTGAACTTTAAAACGTTGACGAGTCCAGGGCTAAGCGTTTAGGAGCGTTGTACATCACTGAAAGGGACAGTCGAACGATATCGCACCACAGGATCGTTCCCATTTTTCTCGTATTAAAAGATCAAAAATCTATAGTGATTTGACATGAAATTGACTTTGAATTTGTTGCCAACAATGGCTCTATCCCACTACTTGTCAAATTATTTTTTGAGGCCTTTATGTTGTTTTGTTGCTTCAAAGCCAGTTCCATGGCGAATAGAAGTCGAGCGGCTTGAATTTAGTGGGGGGGAGGATTAATTTCTAGTGGGATTTGGTGAGATGAGGGAGGAGAAGAAGAAATCAAAATAATGAGGAGTGATTTGTCCACGGTCATATGGTGGCAATTGTTGTTGCTACTTCTTCTTCTATATCTTCTGCCATAGGGAGATTCAGCCGATGATGAAGATATTTTTTGCCATTTTTATATATAAACACATTATATATATAGATTATATATACATTTTATATATATATATACACATTTTTTATATATACACATATTTTATATATATACATATTTTATATTTATAAATATATTTTATATATACACATATTATGTAACACCCCGCCACGCAACCCTAGGGGAAGTTGCAATTAACTACTCAAACGCAATAAAAAAAAAATTTGTTTAAGTGCAAATAACATGCAAGTTCACTACCCATTGCAACAACCTCTAAGGTTACGAGACTGAGTTTACTTAAACCCAAACAAGAAACATGAATTACAACCATAAAATTTAATTACTTAACAAATTAAATACATATCCATTCCATACATGATAAAATTACACTAAAGGCCTAAGAGATACCACATGTTTCCAATAATATAATTTACAATATGATTACAACACTCATTCCCCGAATGAGGTAAATCCAATAAACAAGGTTACAAATTACATCTTCTACCTCGATACAAACAGGGGTAATTAATTACAATAACAACTAAAAAGAATAAAGCATGAAAGAAACTCGATCCCACGAGCTCTCCAATTGGAAATCTCGTCCACACGAACAAAAGGACGACCCAACGGATTAAAGTACATGTTCCACCCAACTATGTGATACCCGAAAGCTCACCCCCCGTGCTAGGAGATAGTAACAAGGAATCCTATACAAGACCATCAACCCCTAGACACAGGCTAACTCACACTGATACAACCAATCACATGAACCATACAACCATAAGGATAAAACAAGTACAACTCTAACATCACTGACATAAGTCACATTGCTTCCAGAAATAAAACAGATCAAGTATGATAAGAAGTCCATACACATAAAATCACGTACCAACTGTTGTCATAGAAAGAGTGTCATCACATAGCTCGACATGGGATATCCTCTGGGAATCTTCATAGGCTCCAACCCCCACTATGGGTTATCCTAGTGGCCTCAACCAAATCCCGACACCCATACTCACTCATGCAGAATCAAATACCTCTCGTAAAGACAAGATAGATGACCTTGCCATTCCAGGCCTTCCCACTCATCCCAAGCCTATATGAGCACTTGCGTCTATGAGTGAGGCTCAATTATCTTAATTAGTGTGAAATGCTACCTAACTTCTAAGTACATTGATTTAGTTATCACTTGATTAAACCACCTCCGAAGGTTATCTAGTTTACCTCTTTGGGCTCTAGCCCCTAATAGAAGCCACTCTTCTACTTGAAAACATACCAAGCAAAACCAATCACCAAGGAAATCCCAAGTGCAAACCAACAAGATAAAACCACTCCAACTCTAGGAGGAACACATAATGAAAACTCACTCCATACACTGGAGACAACAAAAGTCAAACCCCTCTCCAAACACTGGAGGCAACAAAACACATAATCCGCTCCTTCCAAAGGAGGCACAAATCACATAAACCAATCCTAATACAAAGGAGGCACAAACCATCCCCGTTCATGAAAAACGGTTAAAACAACAGGATACAACTATATGCCCTACCCAAGGTAATACAACGATTGACTAACATAATACATCAACCCCAAAAGTTAAACCCCTTATGGAAGACTTAACAACCCTTCTAATCAACTTCCCCAAAGTGAAAACAGAAGAAGTGTACATTCAAGAAGGGCAATCAAACAGGAATTAAATCTATATTTGGATTTCCTAAATCCACTTCCTTCATTATCATTCAGTAATTTATTGCCTTAATAAAACTGACTTAATAACATCTCTTTCAGACAAAAGATGAAATTTAAACCATATGTTCAATTCCTTAATTGCTTTTAAATAATAATAAAATAAAACAGTTACTTCTGCTATTTAGAACAAATCAATAAATCATTTCTTCTTTTCAAATAATAATAATAATAATAATAACCATTTCTTTTCTTTTCTTTTCAAAATAAATCATTTCAAAAAAAAACAATTAATTCATTTTGCCCAGCATCACGAAAGAGGGAAATTACATAACGAAAGGGCAATTTGATGATTTAATCACCTACTTTAGGATTTCCTAAATCCAATCAACTCAATCAACGTTACTTGCAATTACTCAAAAATAAATAAAATTTAATTTCGCAACATTGAGAAATTTAAAATTAATGATTTAACTCTGTGTTTCCCAATCATACAAAATAATCAAAATCAACTTTTAAATAAAATCATCTGATTATAAAATCAATTTTTACCTCAACTATGATAATGAAATAATCACCTTAAAATAATTTATATTTAAATATAAATATATATTAAATATATATATAAAAGTATATACTTAGTGTATATACAAATATATATATATATAAATATTTAATATATAATTATTATTTAAATATATATATTTAAAATCAACTAATAAATTTCCAACCCAATTATTTAATAATACATAATAAATTAAACCACTTTATTTAGTTATTAATATAATATTTATATACATATAATATATTTATTATATATATAATATGTAATTATTATATAATATATATATATATATTATATTATGTATAAAATATATATAATAATTAAATTAAAATAAAAAAAGAATTTATAAAAGACCAAGGCATGGATTTAGGGCCACGGGCCCCTCCCCAAAGGGAGAGCTTGGTTGCCTATGACCTCCTTTTGGTCGTTGTAAGCCATTGGCTTACAGGAATGTGACCGCCTCCCGCATTGTTGTGAAGGGGCCAGTCCCCTCCATAGCCATTTTTTTTTTTTTAATAATAATTTTTTTTAAATGAAAAAAAATCATCCTCATTTATATCTTTAAAAGAACAGAGAGCAAAACTCTATTTTCTGGGTTTTTTCTTCAACAGAAAAAATAAAATCTGGGTAATTTTTTTTGAAAGAAGAAAAATTTCCAGCATATATTTTATACAAATATATATATATATGTGTGTGTCGGCGGATCGATTGTGTCAACACCCCAGATATGATGAAAATGGCAGAGCGACAGCAGAGGGAAGGTTTTAGGAAACACAGGGATCTGGTTTACAGTGCAGGGAGTCAGGTCCGATGGCCTTTCAATAAACGTTGGAGCTGGAATATTCAGAATACCAGGTGGGCTAGAAAAAATCAGGCTTGGCAGGCTCCGATGAACAAGGTTTTTAGGGTAGGAAACCGAAATAACGGTGGACGAAATGGTTGGTTCCATCCAAAGAAGGGAGAGCAATTTAGGTCTTGGCATTTAGCGGAGAAGGTGGACTTCAGACGGGTGGAAGGAAAGTTTTGGAGGCCGAAGGTACAACTGGAAAAAGTTGGATCAAGTCAGGTATTGCTGAATATCTCTTTTACAACTATGACCTCGCTGCTTTTAGAAAATAGTGAATGAAGTGATACTGTTAGGTTCTTAAAAGCCAAAGCTTTCTTTATGAAATGGGGGGGAAAATGGTCTGCCTTTACAAAAATCAGGGCTTGGTGTGATCAAAACTGGGGAAAAGAATGTGAACTTAAAACCCTGGAGAATGGGTTTTATCTGGTGATATGTAAAACCGCACAAGACAAAGACTGGATCATTAATAGTGGCCCGTTTGCAATGGAAGGTTTAGGGTTTCTCATTAAAGATTGGACTCCGAACTTTAACCCTAATGAAACAATGTTAGAGGAAGTCCCTGTCTGGATAAAACTGAAAAACCTTCCTCACGAGTATTGGGATCCGGAAACCCTGCAAAAAATAGGTAGTAAGCTAGGGGGTTTTGTGAAGTCTGAGGAATCGGAGGACAGATCAGATTTCAGCATATACCCCAAGATATGTGTAATGAGACAGGGGATCCACACTCTGCCAGAAACTATAGAATTGCAAATAGGGGAAGGCATTTGGCATCAGAAGTTAGAAATAGTTGATAACCCCTTTGAATGCTTAAGATGTGTGGGAAAATTTCATTCTAACAATAGTCGTGATCCAAGTGGTAAAGGTAAAGATCCTGCTCAAAACTATTTATCAGAGGAAATAATAAACCTTTCAGAGGCAAGGGTTAGTGATGTTTTTGAAACTCAGTCTTGGGAGTCGGAATGCTCTTGGGGCATTTTCAAACCGAGTGTGGAGGAGGTTTGGGAAGGTTTTCAGAAAGCAGAAATAGACTCTATGTTTGTGGATGCCAACAAAGTGCAATCTCGGAGGCAGCTTGCTCAAGATCACTCAGCGGATAGAACTATCAAGTTTATTACGTGGCAAAAGGAGGGTTTTGTCATGGATCCGGGGATGGGGAATTCAATGGGACTGGAGGACATTAGGAGTGATAATATTTTTCTGGCAAGACAAGAGGGCTCACCTCAACATACAGTTACACCCTTCATAGAGCAAATATGTATTCAGGAAAGTGAGAAAGGTAACATTTTACAATGCACCTCTTTTGACCAAGACTCCAAGCCTAAGGTGGACACTTCCAAGGAAGCAAAGGTGAAACAGTTCAGTTTGGTTCAACTGGTAGAAGAAGTGGATCTGGAAAAACAAATACATGAGGATATAGTTGGATCTATAGGAGTTTCACCAATGATGGAGGGACATGGAAACGAGATGAAAGATCAATTGTATAAGGATATCCCTATATCTCCAATAAGAAACTTAGATAATGCTTTTGAAGGGGTTCGAGACAGTGGTGGGAACTTGGAAGATGCAACTTCCAAGTCAGATTTAGAGGAGGATGATGGTGAGGAAGATATTTTGGGTATGCAATACAACATTGACATTGTTGAAAAGAGAACCATAGACCAAACACTAGCCCTAAACAACAAGGTAAAGTTAGGGGAGAAAAAGAGGAGGGGTCCTAAAACTAACAGGATGAGGCTGGAGCTGGCCGGAAATGCTGCAGGTCAAAGTAAATTGAGGTCGGGGAAAGGCTACGCCTTCCCCCGATAGCCATGAAAATCTTATCTTGGAATGTCAGGGGCTGCAATGCCTCTGACAAGATACGTTTGATCAAAAGATGTCTTGATCAAACGAGACCGGCTTTACTTTTGCTCCAAGAAACAAAGGTAAAAGAGTTTGATTTTGCTCTTTTCACAAAGTGTTTTGCTCGTTGGAATTGCACCTTAGTCGGGGCTGAAGGTGCTTCGGGTTGTTTGGGCCTACTTTGGAATGCCTCTGTGGTCGATGTTCAGACTGTGAGACGGGAAAATAACTGGTAGTGGGTAAAGGTGGAATCTAAACAATTGAGAAATTGTTTTTTATATTCTCAATATTTACGGCCCAAACAATTCTGTGCAGAAAAAGGCTTTATGGCAAGAACTATATGGGTGTTTAAGTGAAAAAGGTGATAGTATGTTCCTCCTGGGTGGAGACTTCAACGCAGTTTTGCGGCCTTCAGATAAATCTGGGGGCGTTTGTTGGGCTGGGCAGAGTCAACAGGACTTTAGTGACTTTGTTGTAAACAATGGGTTGTGTGAAGTTCATTTTAAGAAAGGAGAATTTACTTGGACTAACAGAAGAAGGGGCTTTCTTAACATTGCAAAAAAATTAGATAGATTTTTCCTGGCTGGTGATTGGACTTCAGTGAATTGGGCATGTGAGGCAGAGATTCTCCCCATTTCTGGTTCAGATCACTATCCAATTTGCTTGAGGATTCAAGAGGATTCTACCCCGGACAGATGCCCTTTCAAGTTTGAATCGATGTGGTTCCGGGCAGACAATTTCAAGGAGTTGGTTAGAGGTTGGTGGATGAACGCTCCAAGACGGACTGGCTGTAAAGCGTTCATCTTCTTTAAGAAGCTTCAATGCGTTAAAGAGAGTTTAAAAGCTTGGAACCAGGAGTCTTTTAAAAACATCTTTAATGAAAAACTAATGTTAGAGAAAAGTTTAAGTGACCTGCACACTAAGGTTATTGAAAATGGGATGAGAGAGGTGGACTTTGAAATCGAAAAGAAGCTAAATAAAGACTACTCTGAAGCCCTAGCACGCGAGGAAATCTTCTGGCGACAGAAGTCTAGGGAAACCTGGCTGAAAGATGGCAATAGGAATTCCAAGTTCTTTCATAATTTTGTTAAGGTCCGCAGATCTACTAACAAAATATTGTCAATTAAGGATGGGTTGGGGGAAACTTTGTATGATGTTGATCAAATAAATTTGGAGGCCACTAGGTTCTACTCTGACTGTTTTAATACAGAGGATGTTGGATCTGATGCTAATTTTGATATATTGGATGTCATTCCAAGCTGTATATCAGAAGCACAAAATAAAATGCTTATGGAGGAAGTCTCTCTAAAAGAAGTGAAGAAAGCGTTGTTTGTTTTAGGAGGGGACAAAGCTCCTGGGCTTGATGGCTTCCCAGCAATCTTCTTTCAAAAGTTCTGGGACATTTTTGGAAATGCTATCAAGGAGGTGGTCGAAGAATCCAGGAGAAATGGTCTAGTTCTTAAGGAGCTAAATAACACCTTTATAGATCTAATTCTAAAAAGGTATGTGGTTAATACCTTTGATGACTTCCGACCTATCTCTTTATGTAATACAATTTATAAATTTATTGCAAAAATCATTGCTAACAGGTTGAAATTGGTGTTGAAGTCTATTATTTCTGTAGAACAGAGCGGTTTTTCTCCAAATCGGTCAATCTTTGAAGGAATTATTGTTTCTCATGAAGTCATACATTCAGTTTGAATGGAAAAATTTGAGAAAATGATGGTTAAGTTGGATATAAGAAGAGCTTATGATGAGGTTGATAGGAATTTCTTGCTAAAAGTGCTTGAGAAATTTGGTTTCAGGTTGGAATGGCGGGCGTGGGTGGAAAGTTGCATTAGTACACCACATTTTTCTATGTTGGTAAATGGAAGTCCTCAAGGGTTCTTTGGCTCTCGCAAGGGAATCAGGCAAGGTGATCCTATGTCACCTTTTCTTTTTATTATTCTGGCAGAGGTTTTGGGAAGGTTAATTTCTCGAAAATGTAGTGAAGGACTTTGGAAAGGTATTAAAGTGGCGGAGGGTGTTGAAGCTATATCACATTTACAGTTTGTCGATGACACCTTTTTGATGGGGGATGCATCTTTAAGAGAAGCTTGGGTGATGAAAAGCTCACTTGATAAGTATGGCTTGGCCTCAGGCCAATGCATTAATTGGCGAAAATCCGAAATTTTCTTTTTTAATACCCCTATTCAATGACAACTGGACATTAGCCGGATTCTTGCAATGAAGGTCGGCACTTTCCCAAGTAAATATTTAGGTATCCCTTTGTTTGGAGGGGTGAATAAAACTAGCATATGGAAGGACCTTGTGGATTTGTGTATGAATCGGATGGATGGATGGAAGAGTAAATGGCTTACCTCTGCTGGAAGAATTTTATTGCTTAAATCGATGGTTTCTGCCATTCCCATTTATTCTATGATGTGTCTAAAAATCCCAAAGAAAGTTTTGAATTCCATAGGTCAGCGTATGAGGAAATTTTTCAAGAATGGGGCTAGTGATGAAGATAAATGAAGCTCTAGGAGTGAAATTAGTGTGGAATTTATATGCTAATCCAGAGTTGTTGTGGGTTAAAATTTTAAAGGCTAAATATCTTGATTCAAATGAGGAGCAAAGAATTTTTACAATTCACAATCCTCCAAAAGGATCTGCGATCTGGAATTTTATTGTGTCATGTAGACCTATGATTTTAAACCATCTCTCATGGCAAATTGGCAATGGTCTGAAGGCTAAATTTTGGGAGGACTCGTGGGATGGTTTGCCAAACATTGGTGAAGGGCCTGATTTAATGGCTCTAAAATAGTATTTCTCTCAAAAATGGGGAACTAAGGTGCGTGACTACTTGGTTTTAAAGCAGGGATCTCTAGGAAATGAATGGGTGTGGAAAGATGTTATGGGGGAGGAGCTTTCAGATGATCTAATTCAACGTATGAAGAGGTTGTTGCAGGAAAGGAAAGTTTTTATCTCAGAGAATGAAGATAAGCTTGTTTGGTGTGGTTCCTCCACTAGTTGTTATTCAGTTAAAATAGGATATCAACTCTTGGACTCATTGGAGAGGGAGATCTTTTGGGAAAAAGATTTATGTTGGAACAAGCATGTTCTTCCAAAAGTAGGAACTTTCACTTGGTTAGCTGTCAAGGGTAGAATTCTGACTGGTGATAGGCGGAAGTGTTTGGGTTTTGCTGGCGCCTCCAAGTGTGTTCTATGTGACAAGGATGAAGAATTGGTTGATCATTTGCTAATACAGTGTGAGATGGCTATAAGGTGTTGGGATTTCGTGCGACAAAAGTTGGGGTGGCAAAGTCCAATGCAAAGGTCAGTGAGAGGTTTTTGAAAGCTGGCCAAGAATGGTGAAAGGTTCCTTTTTGTCTAGCATCTGGGTTGTGACACCCTCGTTGGTGATCTGGGAGCTCTGGAAAGAAAGAAATAGGAGAATCTTCGTAGAGAAAAGTGAATCTATTAAAAGAGTACTATGGCGAATTGAGCATAGTATTGAAGAAGTTGTGAGCAGTGTAGTCTCCCAGCCACAGAATCTTCGCAATCCTTTCTCCTTGGAGGATAGGAGAATACAAAAGGAGTGGCCTGGTATCCGGATCAAATCCTGGCCGGGATCTGTGAAAGTGAAATCTGGCAGTGATTCTAAAAATGTGGTGAGATGGGAAAAACCTATGAATGAGTGGATTAAAGCAAATTTTGACGGGGCAGCCAAAGGTAACCCTGGCCCGTCTGGTGCCGGTGTAATCCTAAGAGATCATCTAGGAAACACAATTGCTCTAGCAGCAAAAAAGTTAGAAGATGGAACTAATAATTTGGCGGAAGCTAAAGCAGCTTTATTAGCGGTAAAGCTAGCCAAACAGTTTGGTGTTAGGAAGCTGCACTTAGAAGGGGACTCCTTAATAATTATTCAGACTATCAAATTCAGGGAGACCAAGGCTTGGAATCTTCAGAATTTTGTCAAAACTATTTCAAAATATTTAGAATCCTTTGAAGATTTTGTGGTTAGTCACATAAAGAGAGATGGGAATAGGGAGGCAGATATTTTATCCAAGTGGGCCGTTTCTTTCGAGGATATTGAAAAAGTGGTCGTAGAGGATTTAAGGGGTGACACTATTTAATGCATTTCGGGTTCGGCTTTGTGGTGGATGTGGTGGTGATTGATAAAGCTTTTTCTGTTGTTTTGACTTTTCAATGTAATGGATGAGCATGCTGGTGGTTTTTGAAATCGTGGGTGGTGTATAGGGAAGTGTTAACTTCTAGACAGGAAGAATTTAATTTCTTTCCACAAGTGGCAGTCCTTTTAAAGGATGCGAGGACGATGACAGGAGAGGTTTGAAGGTGAAGGACGTTTGCGAACTGGATGGCATGTGGGAATTTGATGGTGCATCGCTAAAATTTAAAAATCCATTAAGCAGTATGAAGTTTGTATTAAATGAAAGTTACGGTTCTTAATGAAGCCTGGCGGAAGTACAAGAAAATGAAGTGAAAGGCGTTCAAGTTTAAAATAGAGAAAAATTGAAAATTTGGTAACATAATTACCAAAACTTTCAGCGGAGTTTCAAGGCGCGAGCTATTAACAGATGGAGGTGATGTGGGGTTTCTCCACAAAACTGCAATAGAAAGGTTTTTTTGGGCCCCCAATAGTGCAACATCTGAAACAGGTGCTAAAAGTAAATTGAAATGCGGTGGTGGATGCGATGGTGGGGGTTTTAGGACCGCATTTCATGGATGCATCACACAGGGGACGTCTAAATGCCGACATAGCATCAATGGTGTTTGCGCGGGCAATGGAGCTGGGGGAGTAGGCTAAGGAAACCAAATGGGTAATGCTAACACTTTTTGATGAAGTGTTGTTAGGAAAATTAGAGTCGTTCATGGAATGGGCAGTGCCGGGTGTGGGTTTTGACATATCAGAAGGCATAGAAGACATGGACGAGGCCACTGAAGAAGGGTTGATTCCATTTGTTAGGTGGAGAAGACGAACTGACAAAGAGGAGTATAAACAAATAATTTTAGTGGCGTGGGAAAAGTTGAAAATAGAATTGCATCGATAGGATGAGGCCAGGCGACAAGTGAATGCAAGGGTGTTGAGTCATTTCCCACGAAAGAAGCATGGAATGAGGAGGAGCAAACGATGGGACGGGAATGTAACAGCAAGCATGGGTTGATGAAAGTGACACCAGGGTTTTTTGGATTCTCATCAAAGAGAACTTTTGGCATTGTGGAGCGAAAGGTGCTAGGGGTTTGAAGCTGCCGGGAGGATGCGGTTGGAGAACAAAATGTGATAATGTCTAGCTTCTACAAGAATCTGAGGATGAACGAGTTGGTTTTTTGGTATGCAATAATGGTTTTTAGGTGCTTTTAGTGGGCCATGAAATTTCAGGAAAAGCATAGCAATGGGTGGAACCAGGGGGAGGGGACAGTTTGTTTTAAGTAGTTTTTCAAAATTCGGTTTTAGGGTTTAAGCGAAAACAAAGGCAGAATGGTGCTCATGGGAGTGTTTTGAAAGCTGCAATTCTTTTTGGATAAAGCTTGGGAAGGATATATATTGTATTAAAAGCTTATATGTAAATCTTCTTTTATAAATAATAAATTATAACCTTTTACTGATCAAAATATATATATATATATATATACAAATTTCCATTGTTTTATAGTCAAGTTGCACAAATTTTTCCTCCAAAACAAAATACACAGCAAAATAATTTGCAAGCATAAATTCTAATTTCTAATTTGAAATGGAAATTTCTTTTGTTCATCTTTCTATTTTCCATTGTTTGATTCTTTCTTTGCTTTCTTTCCCATGATTTCAACAAAGGTTTTTTTCAAATTTTTGAAACAAGCTTTGACATGGGTTTTGCTTCCAAACCAAACAAAGTTTAAATCTTTTCCAATAGCATATAAAAATTTGAACACTCTTTCAAAATGAAAACAAAAATCATAGAAAGAAACCTGGTTTTTTCTCCAAAGCTTGAAAGATTGCCAGTGGTGTTTTCAAACCTTATTTTGTTTCTAGCTCATCCAAGAAATCCAATCTTCTTCTTCAAATCCAAAAAAAAAACACAGCAAATCCTTTCCTCTTCTCTTCTTTTTCCAATCCCTTTTTTTTTCTCCACAAATTCAAAATTCCCCTTCCAAAATGAAAATGCCAAAAAATGCTCTCATAGAGTTTCCCCAAATTTAGTCAAACCCCTAAAAATATCCCATCCACCAAATTTATTGCAAATTTGGAGATATTTTCATTTTTAAAATTTAAAACAAAATTGCTTTCAAAATGGATTTTTCATATATTTTAAAAAAAATTTTTTCAACAAAAAGGTATTTAACTTTTTAAAAAGAAAATTCTTTTACACAATATTTTCAAAAAGTGCAATTTAAAACATGATTTTCATTTTTTTTTAATTTAAATCAAAATATCCAATAATGTCAAAACAACTAACTTAATTCAATTTATCACCATTAACTTAATTAATCAATAAACTAAATCTAACCCAAGATTAGATTATTTTATTAATTAAATTAAATTAATCAATAAAATAACTAACATTTCAACATTGCAACCAGATATATTTAATCATCATTTTAACTACACAAGCCATTTAATAACTTTATAATTTGAAATTAAATAAAACCCAAGGTGAAATGGACAACATTAAAATGACTAAACCTGACTACAACCCGACAACACACTATGACTAGGGTGATGACTTGGCACAGAAAACCTAGCTACTATCTCCCAATCGAATATCATTGGCCAATGGACACACTCAACCTGTGAAATCAAGAGGAGTCGATGTCCTGTACCTGTCAACCTACGAGCAAAGAGTATATCGAACATGCATATATATGATAAAATAAAACACACCATGAAGAGGAAATCTCAGAATCGTAGGGCGCTCGCAAGCGAGTGATACAATCCTGTCTCCTTCACCAATACAGACTTTCTAACTGACGAGTCTAACATCAACAATATAATCAAAAGCATAAGCATCATTAATTAAATATTTGCTAAGCTAATTCAAAACATGGCATAATGATAACATCAAAGTAAAATTCCATCACATCAAAATATAACATACGCATCACTTAATAGTTTGCAATCAAATAGAACCAAGTACCATAGTCAAAGTAATAGTAGAACAAGGCATAGCAAAGAAAAACACTGCCCGATCAAAAGAGCCAAAATAGAGGGGTGCTACATATATATATATATATATATATATATATATATATATATATATATATATATATATATATATATATACATATTTTATATATACACATTTTTTATACATATACATTTTTTACATGCACTTTTTTTTTGGTACCATAGGATCATTCCCATTTCTCTCGTATTAGAAGATCAAAAATCTACAGTGAGTTGAAATGAAATTGACTTTGAATTCATTGTCAACAATGGCTCTATCCCACTACTTGTCAAATTATTTTTTGGGCCTTTCTATTGTTTTGTTGCTTCAAAGTCGGTTCCATGGCGAACAAAAGTCTAGCGGCTCAAATTTAGTGGGCGGGAGGACTAATTTCTAGTGGGCTTTGGTGGGATGAGGGAGGAGAAATAGAAATCAGAATAATGAGTGATTTGTCCACGGTCATATGGTGGCAATTGTTGTTGCTACTTCTTCTTCTATATCTTTTGCCACAGGGAGATTCAGCTAATGATAAAGGTATTTTTTGCCATTTTTATATATATACATATTATATATATACACATTATATATATAGATTATATACACATTTTTTATATATACATATTTTATATATATATACATTTTTATATATACAAATATTTTATATATATACATATTTTATATTTATAAACATATTTTATATATACACATATTATGTATATATATATACATATTATATGTATACATTTTTTATACATATACATTTTTTATGGATACACATTTTATATATACAATTTTTTTTGGTACGTAAGAAAGATTTTATTGATATTGCAAAAAATGATTACATGCATTTCAAGTTAACCTTGTAACCCAACCCAACTATTAGATGGCTTCAAAGCTTTACAAATTTTCACTTGAGACTTAACACTGAAAAAACCAAAACACCTAAAGCCCTAATACTGCATCCCCAAACCCTGATTGAAGTCGAAGCCAAGCAACCTATACTGCTGCACTAGAGTAGCACCCATAAATGACCACCAACCCAAAAGCCAAAAAAACCAAAATGCCCCAATGGTGCTACAGACACTGTTAGCCACAAACATTTAAAACCCAGAACTAACCACTAAATAAGATGAGCCCAATGAGCACCAGGGTAGCCCCGAGCACCAGGGTAGCCCCAAAGTCAGTGAAATAATCATGATTGTGTATGAGGGGAGCCATTAAATCTCGCTATTTCACCAAAAACAAGTAGACCCTACAGATATTGCCATTAGGGAGGAGGAAGAAACTCACGATGAAGGAATGTCATGAGTCTTGCACCCATTCGGAGTCCCCTGGGGCTCGTAACCCAACACATGCTTGAGAAAGCTGGTGTCCACGACTGTATGACCACAATGTTGCCAAAGCTCCATATTGCTTAGATCCAATAGAAATGAGAGTCACTCAGGATTATGACCAAGGGCCAAAAGTAGATGAAGCACACCAAGACACATAATACCCACCCAGTTGCACCATGGCCACCACATCTTCCAAGCCCACTAGCAAGTTAGTATTGAAAACCCTTGAAGCCATATCTTGAACCATTCCTTTTGATAAATGTATATCTAGTAAACCAGCAACAAACTGAGATGCAATATTAGAGTTCACCCAATAGAATTCATCAGACACCAAATACTTTTCACCCAACACTAGTTTAACTACTTCTAGAACCCCTGGTTCGTGCACCTTCAAGATCCCTTTTAACCTTCTATTAGAAATCCTCCCTTTGAAGGTAGTTTTCCCACATGAGGCCAAGAGAACAATGGGGGTGTCTGCAAGCACCATTTTAAATCACCACTGATGAATGCACACAATGGAGGGTTAGCACAGAATATATCGAACACAAAAGACCTGACGTAAATTAAAGTAAATGAGCCCCTCACATCATTCGCAACCCGTCAGACAAAAGAATCATAATTTAAATAAGTATATATGTGTATATCTACAAGCCTACATATAGAAAATATGTATAATTATTTTATATATATACACATATTTTTTATATATTCTTATTTTATATATACACATATTATATATATACATATTTTATATATAAACATATTTTATATATATACACATTTTATATATATTCATGTACATTTTTTATTATATACATTTTTTACGTATAAAAATATTTTATATATACACATTATTTTATAAATACACATATTTTATATACATACATATTTTTCTATTTATACATATTTTCTATATATACACATCATACATATAAGCATATTTTTTATATATACACATTTATATATATATACATACTTTTTATATATACACATTATATATATACATATTTTATGTATATACACAATTTTTATACACATATTTATATACATATTTTTTATATAAACATGTTTTATACATAAACATGTTTTATATATAAACATATTTTTTATATAAGCATATTTTTTATATATACATTTTTTATATATACACATAATTTATATATATATATATATATATATATATATACATTTTAAATATATACGCATATATATTCACATATTTTTATATATACACATTTTATATATATACACATTTTTTATATATAGATTATATACATATTTTATATATATACACATTTTTTTATATACACATATTTTTTATATATACAAATTTTTTATATACACAAATTTTTTATATACACAGTTTTTTTTATATACAATTTTTTTATATATACACATTTTTATGTATACATATTTTTTTATATATACACATAATCTTAATATATACATATATTTTATATTTACAGATTTTAAATGTATACGTATTTTTATATATACACATTTTTTATATGTACACATTTTGTGTATAATTTTTTTATGTATGCATATTTTATATAGATTCATATTATATTATATATTTTATATATACATATTTTTTATATAGATTTTTTATATATACACACATTATATATATACATTTTTATATATACTAATATTTTATATGTACACACATTTTATATATACACATTATATATACAATGATTTTATGTATACAATGTATATTTTATATATAAACATATTTTGTATGTATACATGTTTTGTATGTATACATATTTTGTTTGTATACATATTTTTACGTATACACATTTTATATATATACACATTATATATATGTGTGTGTGTGTTGTATATACACATTTTTATATATACATATCTTATATATATACTTTTTTATATACACATATTTTATATATATACATATTTTATATTTTAAACATATTTTATTTATTTATTTATTTTATTGGTATATTTTAAACATATTTTATATATACACAAATTTTTCATATATATACATATTATATGTATACATATTTTTTATATACATATTTTTTATATATATACACATTTTTTTTATATAAAAATATTTTATTTTTACACATTTTTATACATTTTTCTATGTGTACACATATTTTATATATATACATATTACATGTATACACATTTTATATATACACATATTTTTATATACACATTTTTTATATATACACATATTTTTTATACACACATTTTATATATACACATTTTTATACACTATGCATTTTATATATATACACATTTTATGTATACATATTCTATATATATACAATTATTTTATATATACACATTTTGTATGTATAAATATTTTTTACGTATACATATTTTTTATATATATACACATATTTTTATACATACACATTATATATATATACATATATTATATATTCACACACACATATATAAACATATGTTATATATACACATTATATATATATATTATGTGATGCAGGAGCATTGCGCTTCACCCCCCCTTTAGCTGGTGTTGCTCCCTCGTCGACAGAACTTTAGGTTATTGGCAGGAGGTTGCTACTTGTTCTAGCAATAGAACGATGGTGTTGGCGGGTTGAAGGTCATTGTTGTAGTGCCCCTCCATTCTCACCATGGATGTGTAGGTAGTCTAACTTTGGAACTTGGAGATGAAGGTAAAATAATAGGGATATTTAAAGGTATGTGCTAATGATGTTAAGCAATTGATGTTGTATATTATGAATTTATGGACCTATGTGAGAAGGTTAGGATAGGACTTATTATATATGTTTAAGGATAGGTTTATCATGATGTGTGTGTGTTCAAACATGACCATCACTAAGATGCAAGCTATGGGCATATTTGAGCTATGGAAATGCTTTGGTTATCTTTAGGATTTTCACATGATTTTGACATATTATTATCATGATGATATAATATTATGATTTTGATTATAATTATATTTAGTATCATGAAGAGGTACTTGTGTTCAAGTGTTGCGGTTGCAAATGAAACATGAGCTTTTGTTAGTACTTTTGTGAGTATGACGCATATTGTTATGTTATTATTATGCAGAGATTTATTTGGATAGTTAAGTGATGCAGTAGTATGTTTGTTAGGATAAGTGGAAAGGGCGACATCATACCATTAGATGTATGGGGGACATACAGGAATGAGATACGATTGTTAGAGTTCCTTTCCTAGTGCTTCAGCTATTATGCACATGTGCTCTAATTTGTATGTTTGAGTGAACAGGTACTAGGCTACGTCTCCACCTGAATTAGTAGGTTTGAGCATACCTCTAATCCCAATGGTGGTTGAGGAGATAACATCTAGGCCCAAGTATACCTTAACCCTAACCATTATTCTCAATTAGGGACAATTGATTAAGAATGTGTTAACCTTTTCGGGTTGTTATAAGACAATGCCCGATCACCTATACCCTATGGTTGGAGTGTTGCACTTGTGTGAATGTTTTTGTTGGGTTATGTGATTGTGTGACTCCAATGTCTAGCTTTGAGTATGGATTCAGTTCAAATGGTGCTAAGTCCTTTGGCAAGTCAGGTTAGTCATTGTTGTGATCATTCTTATTATTTATGTTTTGATGTGAATGTCTCTTTTATGTGAGAAGTTATTTCATGGTTTATGCCTAGCCTTGGATTGTAGATTATTTGAGTGAAGTTAGATATTGGGTTGATCATGTTAGTTGTTATTATAATTGTTATTAATGTGTTGAGGTGTGATTTAATGTTATTATATATATTGCTATGGTCATTCTTTGGTGTGAATGAATATTGGTTATTAATATTATTATGATTATATGAAAATAAGGTTATAAATATTAACATATTTTAATTTTATTTATTAAATATTAATATGTTTATTAGTAAATATTTAAATATTAATATGTAAGCATATGTTATATTTGTGTTTTGATTTACTATTTTGGTGGAGTGGCTATTTTTAAGGAGGTTCTTTTATCTTTTATAATGTTTTGAATTTATTTGGTGGGAAACCCTAAACAAATGAATTAATTATGTGATTTAATTTGATTATTTATTTTATTTTAATTATTTCATTAGTGGGATGAGGATAGGTGCTTTAATTTAATATTTTAATATTTTATTTTATGAGAGGATTTTATTTCCTTGTTTTATTTTGGAAAAGAAGAGTCTTTTGGGGGAAAAGAAAGAAAGTTACTTTCTTTTTTGTTTTTCTTTCTTTTTTGAATTTAATTAGTTTTATTTATGGTAAAATTGGGAAATTAGACCTTCACTTTTTTCTTGTGCATGAAATTTAGAGGATTTGGAATAAATTTTTGGGGGGTTTGAGAATGAAGAGAAAAGGGAGAGATTTTACATGGTTTTGAAGGAATTTTCAAAGGTTTTTGGGAAATTCTGAGTGGTTTTGAATCGAAGTTTGGAGGAGAGTGATTTGGAATTCAATTATGATTTGAGGGGGATGGATTTGCTACTAGATTGTATGGAATTCTAATTTCTAACTGTGCTTTGGATTAGAGATTTGGGGTTGGAAAGCTTCTTCAATTTTTAGCATCTTGCATTCAAAATTTTCATGTTTTGAGGTAGGTTATGTACTTAATTTATAATTTGTGTTTTTAATTCATAGAGATCTATATGGATGTTATAGAATATGTTATTTGAATGTTTTGAAGTGTTTCTTTCAAGTTATGAAATTCTCCCATATGTTGGGTTTTCTCATTTTGATGTTTGATTGTAATCGGGTATGCCGAAAAGAGGGTTTTTAAGGGAGCCATTATTTGTTTCGCATTTTGTAAATTTTAAAGTCATTTTTGGTCAATTCTACCCACATTGTTGAGTATTCGAGTGTAAAATCTAAAATGGGTTTATTACGGATTTGGATTTCAAGTTGATTTGACTATTTTATGGTTGTTTTATGGTTGGAAGACTTGATGGTTGTCAAGAGAGAATTAGTTCAGTTATGAAGGTTGTATAGGAGGAAATAGCTCTATCTTTTGATCTGTATTGTGTTGTATCATTTGTGCTTGAATGTGGTACTGTATGTATGTTGATAATCCCTTCCTATTTGTTAAATCTTGTGTTGGGTCTTATGTTCTGTGTAACGATTTATTGTACCAAGGATATGCATTGCTAGTCTTGATTATGAACTGTTGAGAAAGAGAAATTAAAATTTGATTATCATGTTATAAGATTGTGCAAATGATGTAATGTGCTTCATTTTATGTATTGTGGCATAATGATTAGCTTTTGGGTTTCATATCCGTTTGTGTTACTTGTTGGACCTCTAGAAGTATTTGAAAGTCTTTGTGAGAGTCTTTGTGATTTTTGGTTGATCCTTGTTTTAGGTAGTCTCCTTTGGATGTTTAGTGTCAGCCACTTGCTATTTCTATTGCTTGCTTGTGTGTGGGGCCTAGTTTTGTCTCCTAGCACAAAGGGAGTGGGCCTCAAGGTTCCATGTGGTAGGGTGGTATTTTCCAACCATCCATTGGGGTTTAGGTGATTCGATTCATGTGCAACATGGAGAGTCTTCCCTTCCACCTCATTCTAGAGCTGGATTTATGTGCAAATGATATTTCTAAGAAAATTGTGTTCAATATGTATTTTATATATATATACCCCTCAGATGAATGTATCTTGTACATTGTAGCATTCTTGTAAAGGAAAGGTAAATGAGTTGATGTAATCTTGAAGATATATTTATTGTTGTTTTTAATGTAATGGAAAGGTTAACGTAGGAATGTTGTATTTATGATGCATATGAACTTAATTCAGTAGTAGACATGATATATCTTTATGTACCTATTTTATGGCATTGATTAGGATTAGGTTCATACTGGCATAGTGTTAGATGAGGTTTAATTATAATTAAGTTATGTTATCATATGTAATTTGATGTATGAGATTTAATTTACATTCTAAAAAAAAATTGAGTGGATGTGTTCTCAGTATATCATGTCTTTTTGTAGGTTTAGCTAGTGTAGATGTGTCGTAGTAGCAACATTAGGGGACCATGGTGGATAGGTGTGTAAGTGGGCTACGATTAATTATGTTACTTTTAGGTCATAATGTGATTATGATATGATGTTAATGTAATGATGTTATCCATGTTAGTTTGTTGAGTTACATTAGTTAGTGTCACTTTAGTTTTAAAAAAAAAAAATTTATTGGCTTGATGCTTGAGGTCTTTTGTGTTAATCCACCGAGTCCCTTAGTGGGGCGTTACAATCATTGTGATGAGGTGACTTTGGCAAGACCATATTCTAGGTCCCAGCCACAGAATGATCATGTTGGTAGAATGGAGTTACATCGATGAGAGACTAATATTTTGACATGACATCAGTCTTTTTCCCAGCGATGGAGCAATCAGTGTGAGGTTTTCATATCGACGGGACTCATCCTGGAGTTTCTCTGATGGCCCAATGGCTATGATGTTGGCAGGTTGTTGGTTTTTGAAACTCCACAACTTCCAACTAGAGGTTCGTAAGTTTTGATTTTCAATGACACAATGATAGAGGTTTTGGGGTTTGGATTTTAGGTGACTTAGCAATGTGTGATGGAAGGCACATGGTGGGACCCGATGGGTTGATAAGGATGTCTAGATGGTGACGTGTACAAGCAGATGGTGATTATCGATTAGATTATCATGCAATTCACATCCTTGTTGTGAATTACGTGGCAATGAACTGGAATGGTTAACCCCACATCGAAATGATGTATATATTGGGTTTTGGTCTCATCGGTAAGACTTGGGTGTTTCGGGGAGGGATGTTTTGAGGTCCCCTCGACAGGGTGATGGTGAACTCGGTAGCGTGAGCAGTACAGTTGGTGTGTTGGTCATTGATGCTGGTTGGAAAATAAGATCACGACATTTGGCGAAACATTATTCAAAAATTCCACATCATTGTTGTGGAATACATGTTCATTTGTCGATGATTGGAAGCTACTGATAGTGAGGTAACTACATGGTGGTACTATGACATGGAGAGAGAAAGATCAAGGCCAACATGAAGGAGAAATCTTGCTAGTGATGATAGAGAGAAGATATATACACCCATCATGAGAGTGGGGTGTAGGAGAGGTGGTGACAAGCAACCAGCAGCTTGCAAAGCAAGAGAGGGCTCAAAGAAGAGAGTGAGGAAAGGTATTCTACAAAAGTGATGAGACATGGAATAGGGAATTGCTATAACGCCCCGCCAAAGAACCCCAAAAGACAACACAACTAACTACAATAATGACAATTTTAAAAAAAATAAAATAATATGGAATGCAAATCATATATAAACATAACATATAAGTTAAGCTATGTCCTCTAAGGTTCCATTATTACATTACAAATATACCTACTGAACAATATCTAAACACACATCATGGATTAACTAACAACAAGATTTTATTTTAAATCCATTGCATTAAATGAATAAGCAACATACATTCTGTACATAGCATCAAATAAATAATCATCAAGGATCATATATAAAGAACCAATAAGTACATATACAAATTCCCTTACATGAGGGTACAACATATCTGTTACATCTTTACATCAATGCCTCCCTTAATACAACGAGAAGAATGCATCAAGATTACATTATATGGTACAAATGATATACAGGTTCAACACATAACATAAGCAACTATCTCTTGAACTGGTACAAGATCCAAAATCTGCTACATGAGGTACAACCTCCATGCTCATGAACAACAAGGGAAACCCAATGGAGGAAAAAACACAATCCACCCAACCATGTGGAACCCTAAGGTCCACCCCCGTGCTAGGAGATAACAATAAGTTCCCACCACAAAACAATCAAGAAGATAGAAGGCTTAACACAAAAGGACAAATCATGGTTCCAACATAACACAGTACAACATAACATCATATAACAAAGACACCTCTTACAACATTGAATTCACTTCCAAAGGCACACATAAAACATAAGGGGAACACAAAACTAGGGAATGCTAGACTACAATAGGGAAGAGTGTCATCGCATGGTCCTAGCATGGGTTGTCCTGGAGGTCTCTCACTAAACCCCAACCCCCATCTATGGTTGTCTAACATACCTCTCACTAGGTCCTGACCCCATAGGGTGACATATGTGGAACCAACATTCCTTTCATGAGGAAAAGGAAGTTGATCTTGCCAACCAAGCATTCTCAACCCATCCTTAGCCTAAACAATCACTACAAGCATGGGTGAGGCATCCATTATCTTGTTTATGTGAAAATTACCCATCCCCCCAATTCATTATTTAGGTTATCACTAAATTAAGAACTCTCCAATGGGTTGTCCAGGTCACCACTTTGGGATTCGGCCCCCATTGAGATCCACTCCCCCTACTTGAATCTAGTGAACCCTACAAAACAAGCAAGGCATTTACCATCTTGCAAACATAACACAATCCTAATAATCCAACATAGAAAGGAATTAACCATCTTTCTCACATATCTCAATCACTAGAAAGCATACCCAGTGTGAGGCATAAACCATCTCAAATATGAAACACTAGCACTAGAAGAAAAAATAGTGCAAGGCATCAATCATCTTGCATGCAACACAAAGAATTTCCAAACCACTTGCAAAGTGGAACCATCAAAAGAACCACACACACAAAAATACTCCCTCCTAAGCCTCTAGAAACCAACTTAACAACTTGCACAAAGATTTCCACTTTTAAACAATTACCAAAATCTTCCCATTATCAAAATCCAACACAATATTCAGTACAAGTACTCAACAAATAGTACATCCATGAAGACATTATTTTCACATTGCATACTATCCATTACTCAACCACTTAACTGCTAAATTCACTTTATAGGCCATTTACACAATAATTCATAAATAACTATGATATCAATTATTCTAATTAACTAATTTCAGGATATATTTACAATTCAATAATTAAATAATTATATTGGCATTCATTAATTAAAACCAAGATAATCTATTTTATTTATGGGGACAAATCCTTTAATTATCTAAATATATTTATAAATAAATCATTTTTCCCCTACTTAATTTCCAAATTCATTTAAAGCAAAATCTTTCAATTACATAGATATAGGTAAATCATTTCAATCTACTTAATTAACCAATTTTCTTATTTATAATCAGTTAATTATAAAGGCATAATATTTATTTTTCTTTACTATAACCACAATACCTATATATACGCATATCTAAATATATTAAACTATATACCACCAAAATCCAAATTCATTGAATTCTAACTATTCAAATTACCAACAACATCCATATTAATCGAATGCCAACTAATTTATATTCAATGAACTAAATATATTTGAATGCCAATGCTAAAACTATATCCATCAACTAAAACTACAAACCTTATTATAGACTCGGCATAAATAATATCAAATGAAGACACATGATATGAGTCCGCAATAGGTAGAAGTAAATGGACACTCAGGAAAAACCTAGTGCATTGGACGGTAGCGAATTCGCAGAGATTAGAAGGATCTCCCCAGGCCGCATTCAAGGGAAATGGTAGACTATTCCACAAGCGCTGCTAAGGCAGCTAGAATGTTGGGGAAGAAAGGATACCCAGTCGCCTCAAAGAGATGACATCTCATGGAATGAGATGATTGTAGGATATGCACAAAATGGATAGTCGATGCATTCAAGCTAAGGTATTTGGCAGGTGATAACTATGTAATTTAATCAAATGCATGTAAAAATAGGAAGCATGGAGGTGATGCAAGATTTACTTGACAGAAGAGAAAAAGGCACACAATCAGTTTGTTGAAAAGGCTTTAGAAACTTTCAAGAAAATGCATTGACTGAGATTTTTGGCCAAATGCCTCAAACTAATATTATCTCATGGAATGCAGCAATTCTAGAACACACAAATTGAATTAGTCGAATCTTTTAAGCAAATACAATTGGCAGGTGATTTTTGTGTGACTTAACTAAATGAATACAGAATTTGAAAGCATGAAAGCAAGGTGTGCTTCAAAAAAATATTAAGGGGCTTAAGGAACCCGCTGGAATGAAAAATTATTAAGAAAATTCAAATGAAAACTCAGATAAAAGCAGAAAATATATAGATGTAAATCCATAAACAATGTCTCTATTTCAAAATAAGAAATTTTATTATCAAGAAATCATAAATACCTTGACTTAGCATAAGAAACCAGAAGCTCAAAAATACCTACTTGCAAATTTGCTAGTCCTGAATAGTGACTGAAGAACTGAGAGATTCCAAGTCCAGATTTTCTACAACAGAATCCACCTCCTAAGCTTGGCACCCCATCCAATTCAAAACCACTATCACAATCCTCCAAATAGTTTTTACAGAGAAAACCCCCCAAAATTTTCCCCAAAAAGAAACTATAAGATTTCTAACACAAAAATTAGATAAAAATCTTGCAAAATAACAAGTTTCCAAATGACAAGTAGTTCGAAGTCACGCATGTGCTCCGAATAAATATTTTTCTATCTTTTTACTTATTTTTGTTCTTTGTCCATTATCTCCTTACGATTTAATATTTTATTTTATATTATATTATTTTCTCGCCTTTTAATTTATTTAAACTCAACATTAATAATAAATATCTTTATATTTAATTTTTGAAATACTTTTTACTTAGCAATTTGATTTAGTAAATTAATTAACCAAGGCCACTTAAATATTATTTATCAACATGATTTATTTAATACTTTATTTAATTCATCACTTAATCGAACAACATAATTAAACAAATTTAATTTAACAACTAAATATCAATAATCATCACCTAAGCATAAACAAGGTCAAAAATGGAAACAACTGACTACAACAACATACAATACTGACAGGGTGACCAACTAGATACTCATCCTCGTTGAGGATGATGGCAAAGGTAGGGGACCATATGTTATCTTCGTTCAACAATTTCCATTGGGTTTAAGGCATGCTTAGACCTGTCAGTCGAGGTGGAGTCGATGCCTGGTACCTGCAACCTGCATCAAACAAAATGGTCGAACAACATATATATATAATCAAACAATTAGACACACCGTGGAAGGAAATCACAACGTAACAGGGTACTCACAAATGAGTAATGCGACACTATCCCTTTCACCAAGACACATCCAACGAGTAACCACATCAATGTATAGTAGCTAGTTACATAAACAACATTGAACAATCACCAGATGACTGCATACTAACCATGATCAGATAAACACATAATGTTCATAATTAAATTAATCCACATAAACTAATAAGTCCATAAAATTGCCATAAAATATGCATAAACTCAAATAGTAACAAGAACATCCAAGTATCATCAAGTGTCATCTAGTATCATCAAAGCAGAAAATCTAACATCAACAAGGTGTCATAATGTTTGTCCTAATAGAATAAACATCGAACTAATGGAGAACAACATGAGGGTCACTACATCCTCCCCCCCTAGATCAAGCTTACTCCTAGAAGCCTACAAACAAGCATGGGTATAACTCTCACATTCGGGATGCATCCTCCCAAGTAGCTAAAGCCTCATCATTAGGATCCCACTGGACCCTCACCTGGACTATGACTTGCCCCCTGAGGGTCAATCCTTGATGTTGCAAAATGTGCATGGGTTCCAAAGAACGTTGTTCATCCTCTACCCTAGGTCTCAATGATTGTGTTCAGATACCCTACTTGGTGGTTACCAGCCACTACAAACACTCTATGAGACCTGCTTGCATCACCCACTATTGGCTTTGAGGTTGTCGGTCTTTGACTAAATCTTGTTGTGTTCTTCTGAGGACACTGTCTAGCTATGTGGCCCTGCTAGCTGGAGGAAAAACATCTTGTACCTTTGCCATACCCTCAGCCGCCTGAGGGTGCACTAGACTACTGGAAACTACCTGAAAACTATGTGCTCTGAGGAAGATAGTCAAGACGATAATGCTTGGCTTGCTATAAATTCCATTTTTTCCTATACTAAGAGCCACCACCTTGTTGAGACTAAGAGTTCTCACATTTCGATTGGGAACATTATTGGTGTTGTTGTCCACCCTTGGTGGGTGCTTGATGGCTCTTAGAGGAACCCACAGCTTGAGACTGACCACCTTGAGACTTGAAACCTGTTGGGGGTGCACTACCAATCTATACACCTATATGACCTCCTAACGCCATCGCCAAATTTTCCTCTACCAAATGAGCCTTCTCCATTGCCACCTCCATGGTCTTCAGATCAAAGACACAAACTCCTCCACTAATACAGGCATTCAAACCCCTAACAAAATGTTGCACTAACATAGCCTCGTCATCACCAATCCTAGCATATTGCTTAAGATCATAAAACCTGTGCTCATACTACTCTACTGACATAACCATCTGTCTCAACTCGTGAAACTCGTTAACATGACACTTTCTCTAGTGATCTGATAGGAAATGATCTCTAAACCTCTCCAAGAACATCTCCCACAACACTTAACCAATATCAAGGTACAATTTTTGTTCTTCTAAATGCCATCGTGTAGAGGAAAAACCTCTAAGGTGCATGACGACACATTTTGCCTTATTATTACTACCATACAAATGCATGGAAAAACACCTATCCAGATCGATCAACTAAGTCTCTGCCTCCAATCAACCACCAGAACCATCAAAAGTAGGAGGACATCCCCTCAAAATATCTCTCATATGACCTACTGAAACAACCTCCTTCTTTGTTGTAACCTCTCTTCTCCTAGGAGACTGTTCTCTTTCCCTAATCACCTGTTGATGACCCTCCTTCCTAGGGCCTAGACAGGAAAGAAATTCCTCAAGAAAATGATGCAACTGAGCCCCCTCTAACCCCGGTTGTCCCAGATTCTAACCCCCCCTTTCTTGATCATTTTGGGAGCCCTTTTGTTCCTCATGGTCACTCTTGTGGGAAATCTGAGAAAGAGTCTTCTAGTGGTTAGCCCCATGGCCACCACCACGACCTCTACCACGACCCCTACCTCGACCTCTAGGAATTTTCCTACATAACATCAAAAAAAAGAAAACATAAGCTTAAGAGTCTAAGCACTAGGACAACATAATGGACTCATTTATAACCAGAGTACCCAGTGTTAGAACCGAGCTCTGATACCAAGTCTAACGCCCCTCCAAAGAAGCCCAGAGGACAACACAACTAACTACAATAATGTTTTTCCTAACAGAATAATCATCAGTCTAATGGAGAATAGCATGAGGGGCACTACAATTTCCCTGTAGATGTAATTTTTGAATGTAATCCTATAATCTATTCTAAATGAATAAAAGATAATTGTTGACCTGTGTTGTGTCAATCTGTATATTTGTGGTATGTGAATTGGCTGCGAGATTGTGACAGCTTGGTAAGGTCCTCTGATCTCGACTGTGTCAAGTGGTATCATAGCTAGTTGTCCTGAGTCTATAACAGAGCACCGAACGTGAGGTAATTGCAGTAGGACCTATGAGTGTGGGTTGAAGCCAAAAGACCTACAGGTGATGAGCTAAGAAGAGTTGTGGAAAGTATGTTCATTGCAGGCATGAAAGAGGGTCTGTAACTGCTATCCTCCAGTAGAGATAAAGTTGGGTAGAAGGTGTAGAGTTCCTCCACTAAGAGAAGGTGGGTAGAACAAGCATCTTCCAGAATCTTTGTTGGGTAGAGGATAGATGCATAGGATTTGATTTTTAGAAGAGATTGTTGTAGGTGAGAGGAGACCTATAACTACAGAGGGCTTGAATCCTAAGGAGATTTGTTATAGGAAGGACCTGTAACTACAGAGGGTTGATACCCTAAGAGATAAATTGTTGCAAGGCGGACTTGTAACTGCAGAAGGACTTGCGAGTTCTTGAATATTTCTTTGAATAAGAGGACAAGATGGGTCATGAGGAGACCAATGATAATCCCATTTTGGAAAGAGTATTGGGAAAAGGTGAGAGGAAATAAGTTGATTGTAGAATTGAAAGAGATTGAAGTGAAATTAGATTCCCTTAAGGAAATATTGGGAATGAAGGAGCATGTTATGGGAGAGCAAGAGAAAGTATCCATAAAGGAGGCACCCATGGAGACAACTTGGTGTCTTGATTTATTTTCTAATGATATGTTTGAAAATGTGAATGTAGGTATGCATAATGTTTCTGAAGCTCCTATATTTGATAAAGAATTCAGTGAAGATGAAGAAGATCTCCTACTCAAAGAGGAGATAAGGAAGATAGATATCTTATTGGAAGGGAAAGTAATTGATGAGTGTGATGAGGAGGTACAGGTGGGAGAAGATGGTGGTGAAGATTCTTTAGAGGCTCATGATTTTTATAACCCTTTTTGTAATGTTCTGTTTGCAGGAAATAGAGAGGTTGCAATAGGATGTCAAGTTTGTGACATCAAAGAAGGAATCCTCACACAAGAGGATAAGAAAAGAAAAGTAAGAGAGAAGCTTGCAGTGGAGTCATGTCTTTGTGAAGGCATAAAGGAAAATAGGTTGCAAGAAAGTCATTTGGAGGACATATTGATGAATGTAGAATGTGTTGACAAAGGAGTTGCAAGAGAAGAAATAAATTGTTCCCTGGAGGACATGTTGATGAAGGTGGATGATGGTAGAGAAAAAATAGCGGCAGTAAGGTTCACGGAAATCCTTGTGCAAAAGGATAAGACAAAGAAGGATGAACAATGGAAGGAGTTTTCTCAGAGGAGGACAGATTGTAGTGGGTTAATTTCCACAAAGGTGGAAAACTATGTGGAAGAATGGTGGGGATATGAAGTTTACAAAGAGATTTGAAGGAGAAGGTATATACAGAAGGAGGAAAGCTGACAAATGCAGCTTGAGAAGCTTCAAAGGTGACAATGCAAGTATGGAAGTGTAGAATCAAGAAAATAGAAAATGAGGAAAAAGAAACCGAGTCTAAAAGTTGACGTTGCAGATGCCATGTGTAGGAGCACGTGAATTTAATCACCTAGGGATTCTGATGCAGGAGCATTGCGCTCCACCCCCCTTTTGGCCGGTGTTTCTCCCTTATTGGCAGAACTTTGGCTTATCGACAGGAGGTTGCTACTCGTTCCAGCAACAGAATGATGGTGTTGGCGAGTTGAAGGTCATCGTTGTGACGGGGTGACTTCGGCAAGACCATATTCTAGGTCTCGGCGAAAAAATGATCATGTTGGTAGAATGGAGTTACATTGGCAAGAGACAAAGATTTTGGCGGGACATCAGTCTTTGTCCCAACGACGGGGCAATCAATGTGAGGTGGTCATATTGGCGGGACTCATCCTGTAGTATCTTCGATGGCCCAATGGCTATGATGTCAATGGGTCGCTGGTTTTTGAAACTCCACAACCTCTGACTAGAGGTTCGTAAGTTCATATTTTCAGTGACATGACGATAGAGGTTCTAAAGTTTGGATTTTTGGTGACTTAGCGATGTGTGATGGAAGGCACATGGTGGGACCTGATGGGTTGATAAGGATAGATGGTGATGTGTACAAGCAAATGGTGATTATCGATTGGATGATCATGTAATTCACATCCTTTTTGTGAGTTGTGTGGCAGCAAACTAGAATGGTTGACCCCACATCAGAATGATGTATGTATTGGGTGTTGATCTCATCGATGAGACTTGGGTGTTTTAAGGAGAGATGTTTTGAAGTCCCCTTGACATGGCGATGGTGGACTCAGTAGTGTGAGTGGTATGTTTGGTGTGTTGGTCATCAGTAGTGGTTGGAAAATAAGATCATAACATCTAGTGAAACGTTATTCAACAATTCCACATCGTTGTTTTGGAATACATGTTCATTGGTCGACGATTGGATGCTACTAATAGCGAGGTAATTGCATGGTGGTACTACAACATGGAGAGAGAAAGATCAAGGACGATGTGAAGGAGAAAGCTTGCTAGTGACAAAAAAGAGAAGATATATACCCATCATGAGAGTGGGGTGCAGAAGGAGAGGTGGTGACGAGTAGCAAGGAGCTTTCAGAGCAAGAGAGGGCTCGAAGAAGAGAGCAAGGCAAGGTAGCTTGCAAAAGTGATGAGAACTAGAACAAGGAATTTCCCTATAGATGTAATTTTTGAATGTAATCCTATAATATGTTCTAAATGAATAAAAGAGAATTGTTGACTTGTGTTGTGTCAATCTGTGTCTGTGTGATCTGTGAATTGGCTACGAGATTGTGACGGCCTGGTAAGGTCCTCCGAGCTCGATTGTGTCAATATGTATACTTTTTTTACATGTACACATTTTATATATACAATTTTTTTTATACACACACACATATATATATAATATATGTACACATTTTATAAATATACACATTTATATATATACATATTTTATATATACACATATATTATATACACATATTTTATATATACACATGTTTCATATATATACACATTTTATATAGATGCAATTACTTTATATATATGCATATTTTATATATATATACATTTTTTTGGCTCTAAGAAAATTCACCACCAACAATTCATCATGGTGAATTTTCCATGAGGTGAATTTTCTCGCTGTGAATTGTGGGCAGTGAATTTTTCCAGTGTACACATATATATATGCAAATTTTATATATACATTTATTTTTTATATACACATTATATATATATATGGATAGGTAAGGGGTGAAATCACAATAATGCGTCTCACTTTTTGCCCAAGATGGACATTTACATCAATATTTTTAACCCAATCTTAATCTTCTAAGACCTATAGTAGCTAAACCATTAAGAATGTGAAGATGATGCAAACTAGTGATTTGTGGAAATTTGTGTTTAGATTCTAAATATATTTTTATTTTATTTTTTTGAAATAAATCATGAATATTTTAACATCTTGTTTGATAACTAGTTTTAAATAGAAAGACGACATTTTTAGAAAGTAATGTTTGTGTCGTACAACATAACTTTTTTTCTATAAAGGATAAAATTCTAATTTTTGGAATATAGATTCTCAATTTCAATATCTAGGGAATGGATATTTTTTCATAATTTTTGGTTACATGTATTTTTTTAAATTAACTTTTGAAGTCACTATAACTATAATTTGGACATGCGTGTGTGTTGTACAACATAACTTGTAGTGTATATATAAAAATCCATTTTTATTTTTTTTAGTGAAACAAGGACATCAATACGTAGGGAAAAGGTATTTTTTGAAATTTCTTTACAATGGTTTACTATTTTTCCACCTCTGTAGAATGAAGAGCTTGATGTCTAGAAAAAAACCTATGTTCAGTAAAAATTAAAAATTAAATAAAATGAAAACATATCAAAACTATACTTTTTGGAAAGCTCGTTTCAAGGGCTACAATTTGAAAAAGATAATTTCTAAATGACATTATTTAATCCCTCAAAAGTTAAAGTAAATGTGTTTTTTTGCCAGCATTTAGATAGGTGCGAAAGAGACTCCATTGTGGGTATGATTTAATACTAGAGGGGTTCTATCCAAGGGGGTTTGATCTAAGGGGGTATTATTTATCCCTCTTCAATTAAAATCCTTTACATGGAACCTCTCAAGGCTAAAATCATTATTTTTTCTAAAAAAAGTGATTTCAGGAAAAAATCAGCATCTCCCAAAAGTGAGACACACTATTGTGGCAACACCCTAAGATTGAGATTTATATTAATATCAAAAAGGTTTTTGCATTTTGAGCCCTAGACTATGGGAAATAGAGACCACCATTGATTACCAGACCAAAACACTCCCTCCACCAAAAGGACTACGCAGGGTCAAAACCAACCATCCAACCATTGGAGCACCTGTAACTTGAACTATTACAATAAAATAGTAAACAATGACATCGACTTGCTGGACAAGATAAAAACCCTAACATAGATTCACCTAACAATATTACCAGCCAACAGAAAATCCCTAGCCACCACAACTACTAGACATTTCTATGAGAAAACACATGAAATTCATACTCTTATTTCAATTTTGAGACCGTAGTCAACCTTAATTTCTTCAGAAATTTGATCCCTACAATAGCCAACCAACGGTGTTCCACCAACTCCAAGCCACTAGTATCCAATAGGAAGGGATAGAACTTTACCAGGGCGTCTGGGTCTGCCAAGAGCATGAGGTCACGCAAATGGGGGATGCCAACACCCAATGAAGCAACAGCCAAAGCCTCCTCCAAACCCACCAACAAATATTTTATGAACAAGTGCTTCATAATCACCCACGCCTCAACCTTAGGAGCCATCACATCCAATAAACTAGCCATGACCTGAGAAGAGATATTAGAGTCCAATCGATAACCTTCAGCGTCTGCCATGAATCCCTTTACAATAATGCATTTTATCATTGCAAAAGTGAGGTAGTCTGAGTGACGGATAATCTGACTGAGTCGGAGTGAAGTCACCCGACCCTGGAAATCCATCTGCCTTTTGGAGCTACGGAGTTGGACAGGCGTGTCCATATCACCAATATCAAGTTCCTTTGCCAAGACCTGCAAGATAAACCTTCCCATACCAAAACTATAGAAAGATCTAAGACTTAACACATCCTAACGACGGGGAAAATGGAGGAATGTTAGGATGCCATCGAAGGAATGCCAAAATAACTCAGCCTCATCACCTTTAATAAGTAGCCCAGAAATCGTGCCTAGCACAAAACGTGTCATAATGCCTAGGACATGTATAGGTTGCCAAGACACCTCAAGTGTCGACGTAACTTAAAGTGAGTACCATCCTTGCAAAGGATTCCAAAATGCATCCAACTCACACCTCCCATGCCAACCTAACCACCCATGCATTAGCCACTCCACACAATCCATTATGGAGTGGCACCCACCCAACCGCCCACTCAGCATGCATCAAGCAACACCTTCAAGGTTGACAATCTCTTTCAAAAAGGTCCCATCCGCCCCAAGGTTCGAAAGAAGATACGACTCTTGATTACCTTCACGCAGAATATGATTGAATTCATAATTCTCAAATCCTTTGAGTAAATCCAACGTTCCTTCAAGAAGAGCCCCCAATTTCTAATTCTAGAGATTCCCCATGCATAAGGCATTGATAATTACCATTGAATCACCCTTATCACCACTTTCCTTAATTTTAGCTCCGCACACAATTTGGTGTGCCACTTGTAAATATGTTGCATTATTAGTGCCTGAGGTGAGAGGTTGAGCCAGCTTGCCAACAATGTCACCAACCCAATTTCTTATAATGCAGCCAACCCCTAATTTGTCAGGGTTGCCTCTTGATGCCCCATCGAAGTTCAATTTGTACCAACCAAGATTAGGGGGTTTCCATTTAATATACTTTCATTGCTCCTAAATAGCAGTTCCACCAAAGCCAAAGCAAGAGGGGGCCTCAGCCCGTTCCAGGCCTGCAACATCTTTGCATCCCAGCTAGAGAAAAAAGATTTAGAGTGACACAACCTTTCCACTCTTGAGTTAACCAGCTCCACCACACAAGCTTCAACCTTATTGAGAAATGAAGGAAAAGGCAACACAACATCCCTAAAGATACACTGGTTCCTTTCTTTCACACTTCCCAAAAGAGGAGTGAAGGGCATGACTACCATAGTCCAGAAAACATGGAGTTGCTACAAAGAATCAACCAGCTCAATAGATTGCCAAGTAAAATTGTGCTCAGGCTCAATCTAGCAAAAATCCAACTCCAACATTTGGCAGTAAAGGGGTAGTTGAGAAAAATAATATTGCTGGTTTCCTCTATGGATTTACAAAGTACACATCTGGAAGGACCATTGAACCTAAGCTTCTTGAGCCTATCTGCCACAATCAGAACTCTACCTTGAATTGCAGCCCAGGAAAAGATGTCAGCTTTAGGAAGGAAATTGTTGTTCCAACACATAGCACTAGGTAGATCAAACACCATCCCCTACTGGTTGACCAAACATTATAGCCATCTCAAGCGCGATACACGCTTGTGGACGAACCACACCATATCAAAACATCTTGTTTTTCCCTAATGCAGAGAGAGCGACCCTTGAGAACTTCTTTGAAAGCTAAGATTTCAGTATTTTTGAGACCCAGTTACCTAGGATTCTTCTAGTGCCAGACCAAGAGACCATCCACCCTTTCAACAACCAAGTAGTCCTTGATGTGATAGCCCTAGACATATTTTGTAACTTCCCTAATATTCCTCAATGCATCAAGCTCTTCCAACTTATTGAAACCACCCCATGAGTCCTCCCAGAAGAGAGTCATGCTTTCATCCCTAATGTTCCAAGAAAGGAATTTCAAGACTAGATGTTTATAGCTGCAAATGAAATTCCACACCCGCAAGCCTTTTGGAAGAGAGCAGGTTGTGAAGAAGCTTGTCTCCCCCTCCTCCAAATACTTTTCTTTCAAAATCTTGACCCACTTTAAACCCTAATGAGCATACACCTTATTTTGTAATGCCAATTTTTTAACCCAGCCCCAACATCCTCCTGAGATCTGCAAATTTTCTCCCACTTTATTAAGGATATCCTTTTTTTTATCTGAATTTCCCTACCAGAAAACTTCTTCATCTTCTAATTAATTTTGCTACTCGCCCTCCCCCCCAACAGGGGAAGACAAGAAAGCATGTAAATTGGAAGAGCCACCATAATAGATTTGATTAAGGTGAGTCTTCCCACCTAGGACAACCACCTCCCTTTCCATGAGGAGAGCTTATTTTCAAATTTGTGACCACCAGATTCCAAAGCTTTCCAAAAAACACCCTAGACACAAGTAGTAGACCCATATATTTGCATGGTAGCTTTCTCTTCCTAAACTTGAGAACTTGCAAGATTTGTTTTTCCAAGGTAGGATTAGTAAACAAGAAAAAAACTCCAGACTTGTCCAAACTTACCTCCTGCCTAGAGGCTCGACAATAAATAGATAGAATCCATTTGAAGACCCTAGCCTCTGCCAAATTTGCATGACCAAAAAGCATGTTTTCATCAAAAAATTATTGGTGTGTTACAAGAGGGAGCCCACTTGTGATTTGGTTCCCCTTGAGCTCGCCTAAATCCATCATTCTAGAAAATGTTTGACTAAGCGCTTCTACCATGATGATGAACAGGAACGAGGAGAGAGGGTCTCCCTGTCTAAGGCCTCTAGATGCCCAAAAGAACCCTTGCAAAGTTCCATTCACTAGGACTGAGTACATTGGACAAGAAATCCATTTGAAAATCTAGTTGAGCCAAAGAGGATGAAAACCAAAGGCCTCCAAAACTTTGAATAGGAATTGCCAATTCACCTTGTTGTAAGCTTTTTTAATATCAAGTTTCAAAAGCATGAATTGCATTCTAGTGCTTGTGATTGAGTGAATAGCCTCTTGTGTTATAATCACCCCATCAAAGATCAATCTACCAAGCACAAAACTAATTTTTTCCTCTGATATTAAGCTGAGAAGAATAACCTTTATCCTATTGGCCACCACTTTTTCCAATATTTTATATATTGTGTTGTAGAGAGAGATAAGAAGAAATTCCTCCAATTTATCCATCTTCTCCTTTTTTGGGATTAATGTTATGAATGTTGTGTTGAACTCCTTTATAACTTGACCTAATTCCATAGAATCGTCAATAACCGCAATGACATCCTGGCCAACAATGTCCCAACAATGTTGAAAGAAAGAAGCAGGGAACTTATCAGGGCCTAACAATTTGTCTGGATGCAATTGAAAGAGAGTGGACTTGATCTCATCCTTCAAGAAGTGCTTGTTAAGGAGGCCATTTTTCTCATCTATGACAAGCTTAGGAATAGACCCCAAGATTCGTTGTTGATCTACCATCTTGGAGCCATCCCGACCATTTAAGAGGTTTTGGAAAAAAGTAACAGTCGCCTCCGCAATTTCTTCTGGCTTTACCAAAGACCTACCATCCGCAGATTTGATACATGAAATTTTGTTGACTTCTCTCCTGACCTTAGTAGATTTGTAGAAAACTATTATATTTTTATCCCCCTCATTAAACTAGAGTTCACGAGACTTCTGGCGCCAAAAAATATCTTCCTTTGACAAGACCTCATTCAAATTTTTCAATAAATCCTCTTGCAGAAACCTAGCATTGTCCATACCATTTTGAATGAATTCTTCATACAACAGCCTCAACTCCTCTTCAATTTTTTGCTTTTCCGCAAAAATATTCTTGAAACTCATCTTATTCCATTCCTTTAGTCTATTTTTGACTTGTTTCAGTTTTGTGGCAAGTGTGAACATTTTAGAACCTACCACCCCTACTTCAGCCCACCACTGAGCGATAAGAGACTTAAAATTTTGATCTTTCATCCATATTCGTTCCAATTTGAAGGGGCATCTAATTATACTACACTCACCAATAATCTTAAGGACCAAAAAATGATCCGAACCCAAGCAGGGAAGGATCTTGCTTTTTGTGGCAAAAGGGAAGGAGCCCATATTACCTTTAAAAAAGAATCTATTGATGCAGGAGCTTTCATGGTCAAAGTGGTAATTTTGTTCAATTCAAGTTTGTTTAATTTTTGAGTGGAAATTTTGTTGTGATGGTAATTCACATTTTTGGCTTGTGAATTTAATTTCCTTGAGTATTTGAGTGTTAATGCATTTGGCGAGTTTGAAATTGCATGAATTCAAAATAAATGCACTTGAATAAGGGAAAATGGAGAAAAAAGGTATTTTAAATGCTAAATTCTTGAAAAATTTGTGGGGAGGTGTTGGGATTTGCATAATAATCAGTTTCTTTCATAATTCCAAGATCTCTAAAAAAGAGGAAAGTGGAGGTGGGTACCCAAGATGATAAGGTTGAAGTTTTGCTTTAAAACTGAAAGTAGGAAAAACATTAAAGAGTCCACTTTCATAGTGGGTCTTGCCTTAATTCCTTTTTGGCTTATTTTAGTATGATATTTATGATTTATTGCTGCTTTTTGAATTTCATGAGCTGGGCATACCAAGGTTGAAATGAACATGAAATGCCAAGTTATGAGGGAAAATGAAATTTCATTTCATTTCATTGTTGAAGGCATACAAAAGGTAAAAAGTTTCATTATTGTTTAGTTTTTCCAAAGGATGTTTGGAGGAGAAACTCAAAAAGAGCGTGGCTTTTCTCCAAGAATGGTTTTGGATTTTTTTTTTGTAGGTTGAAGGCATGAATGTGAAGCTACAACAATGTACTTTCATAGGGAGTTGTTGATTGCAGGTTTGCAAGGTGTAGTTTTAAGTTTTGAGGAAGGAGAAGGGTTTCCAGGTTGCATGATCAGATTTGTTTTCTATAGTTGATGATATTTTTCTGTTATTTGTGATTTTATGTGGGCTATGTTGCAACCCTTGATTCCCTTGAGGACTGATGAAAACATTGAGCAATATTTGTAGTTTCCAATGCATTGTTTCATGTGTAAGTGTAGGAGAAGGGTTTCAAGGTTGTGTGATTGGATTAGTTTTTTTTGTTGAGGATATTTTTCTATTATTTTTGAGATTAAATGGTCCATGTTGTATCCCTTGATTCCTTTATGGACTGATGTAACCAATGCTCATGAATTTGTAATGCAAGCTTGCGATTTGGTTGCAAGAAGAGTAGATTTTTGTGTTTATTTGCAGCAATGTTTGAATGAGTATTTCTTATTATTTCTTATTTTTTAAGAAAGGATTTTTGTCATGGGGGTTGTGAAATAACTCTCATACATTAGTGGTATCAGAGCAGCAAGATCTTGAGTGTGTAACAAACCGCCAAAGAGAGGTAGTTGTACTAGGACTATGTTGTGGGTATTGAAAAAAATGGATGGGAGAGGAGCCCATCATGGTAGAGGTAGAGGAAGATGAATAGGAGACAATTTTGTGAGGAATGATGATTTTAGAGTTTTGAGAAATTAGGTTGAAACTTTGCAAAATGAAATAAGGAGAGGATTTACAAGAATGAGAGACCCAGGAAGTGATGAAGAAGATGAAAGAATAGAGAATGCTAGTTTGGATACTGAACAAAAATGGGAATAAGACCAAAAATGGATGTACCTACCTTTAATGGAAGCCTAAACCCAGAAGAATTAATAGATTTGTTGAATGAGATGGAGGAGTATTTCAAATTTGAAGAGATAGAAGATCCAGACAAAGTAAGATATGCAAAAACAAGGTTGAGAGGACATGCCTCCATATGGTGGGGAGAGAGATTCAATTAGAAAGGGGAAGAAGAGGAAAAGAAAAGATTAACAGATGGGATAAAATGGTGGAGAAACTTAAAAGACAATTTATTCCTGTGGATTATGAATTGGACCTACTCAAGAAAATGCAAGGCTTGAGATAGGGCAGAAAGAGTGTGAAAGAATATATGGAAGAATTCCATAGAATTCTTATTAGAACTATACATTCTGAGGTGACCAAAGAGAAGTTTGCAAGATACATAAATGGGTTGAGGTCAATTATTCAAGAAGAGATGACACTGGTTAGAGTAGTGAAAATGGAAGAGGCTTATCAAATAGCATTGAAGATAGAAGAAAGGATGAAGTACAAGAGGTTTAAGAATAAAAAAAAAGGGAAAGGATAGGGCTTATGTGCAGTAAAAAGAGGATAAACAAAAGATTAGAGACATTAAGGGTGGCAAGGATGAAAGATGTGAAAACTCAAGCAAGCCTTGTGATCAAAATTTTAAAGGAAGAGAAAGATTAGGTAGGGGATTTGAAAGAGGAAATTTTAAAATAACATGTTTCAAGTGTGGAGAAGAGGGGCACAAATCATATGAGTGTCCTCATGAAGAGGAAATACCAAGAAGAAGAACTATAAATTAGAATAGAGCAGAAAATATAAATGGAGAAAATGCACATTTAGCACATTTCGAAGAAGTGAAAGATGGTGAAGCCTTGATGATGAGGAGAGTTTTTATGAATGAAAACAGTGAACCCATTCAGAGGAGGAAGTTGTTTCATACAAGATGAAAATGAAAAGGTAAAGTTTGTAAAGTCATTATTGATGGTGGTAGTACTGATAATATTATTTCTACAAAGATGGTTGAGAATTTGCAGTTGGAGAGAAAGAGGCACTCACATCCGCACAGGATCTCATGGTTGCAGGATGATCACAAAGTGTTGGTAAATGAAAAATGTGTGGTAAGATTTAAGATTGGAAATTATTATGATGAATTATTGTGTGATGTTATAAACATGGATTTTTGTCATTTTTTGTTGGGTAGATTGTGGCAGTTTGACAGGAAAGTAGTGCATGATGGATGTGTGAACACTTATAGTTTGACGAAGGATGGAGTTCATCATAAGTTGAAGCCATTGGATGAGAGTGGAGGCAAGGTATGTAACAAGGATGTATTTTTTTTGGTTAATGATATGAAATAGTTAGAGAAAAGGGATTAAAGTGAGGAAGATGATTTGCTAATGCGATTGGAAGCAATTGAAAGAGAGTGGAATGATAAAATTTCAGCTAATGCAAAGGGTGCAACCAAAGGTAATGAGGTAATTTCTTATTTTTACATCTTTTGTGATGAGAATAAGGATGAATTTTCAGTAGTAGATGTGTTGAAGATAGGTGAGAGTAATGAGCAAGATATGAATGTGAAGTTGGAGTTTACCAATGATTCCTTGTTTGAGAATGATGAAGGTGAAGATTCCCTGATAGAAGAACTTGATTACTTGTTGCATAAGGTGGATGATGAGTCAAAATATTATCATTCTAAAATTTTTTTGGGTGTAGAAAATCAGTTTGCAGCAATAGAGTGTCTTTCTAAAGGCACCAATAGAGTGACAAGTTGCATTGAAGACAAGGAAAAAGAAGAAGAAGAAGGTATAGCAGAAAGAAAGGTAATACAAGACACATTTTGTATTGGAGAAGAAGATATGAATACCATTGATTTGATTCATTTTGATAAAGCACATTGGTGGGAGGTAGAGTTTGATAATTTTTGTTTCATGGGGATGAGAAAAAGAGGAAAGGTGAAAGGGGATACTAATGTGGAGGTGCAGGTTGAGATGAATAGAAAATTTTCGGTGAACAAGGAGCAGAGGTGGATCCAAGATAGACACAAAGTATACAAATATTTATGAGGTAATCATGAAACATTTATTTTCTACCATGGATGTCTAATGCAAGAGCATCCATGGTCAAAATGGTAATTCTGTTCAATTCAAGTTTATTTAATTTTCGAGTGGCAATTTTGGCATGATGGTAATTCACATTTTTGGCTTGTGAATTTCACTTCCTTGAGCATTTGAGTGTTAATGCATTTGGTGAGTTTGAATTTACATTCGAGTTCAAAATAAATGCACCTGGATAAGGGAAAATGGAGAAAAAAGGTATTTTAAATGCTAAATTCTTGAAAAATCAATGGGGAGGCATTGGGATTTGCATAATAATCAGTTTCTTTCATAATTCCAAGATCCATAAAAAATAGGGAAGTGGAGGTGGGCACCCAAGATGATAAGGTTGAATTTTTGCTTTAAAACTGAAAGCGGGAAAAGCAATAAAGAGTCCACTTTCATAGTGGGTCTTTCCTTAATTCCTTTTTGGCTTATTTTAGCATGATATTTATGATTTATTTCTGCCTTTTTGAATTTCATGGCTGGGCATACCAAGGTTGAAATGAACATGAAATTCCAAGTTATGAGGAAAAATGAAATTTCATTTCATTTCATTGTTGAAGGTGTACATGTTATCTACTAAAATTGCACCCTGTTGAACCTGATGTTCAACACCTTAGTGTAACATGGGAAGACCTCTAAAGTTGCGGGTTTCTTATAAATAGAGGTCAACCTCCGGAGAAGTTTGGCTTCCTATGGTGTCACTATTCTACTGATTCCTTTTGAAGGAAAAAGGAGGAGAGCATAAAAATAAAACTAAATCCTATGGTGATACACCAAATTTTCTCAAACCTGTATAGCTACTTAACACATAGTTTTCAATCAACTAAGAAAAGTTGATATGTACAACTCAATATTGATATGATATTGCATAAATGTTTCATAAGAAAGCTACGATACATACAGTCCTAGAAGGATGATAAATTTTTCTCACAACTAAAAACTATTTGCATTACTAGCATAACCTATAACCTGCAATAAACATATCTCCTCTGCTTAAAAGTGCTATGAATGGGACGTATTAACAAGGAATAAGAAAACTCACATGTAAATTTATCAATCATCCAACACACTCAATGAAACAGATAACTGAGAAGGCAGAAATTGCTTTCTTTATTGATCTCCAAAGGTGAAACTCTACCATACAATGTTTGTAAATGAGTTACAAAACTCAGTATTCTCCTTCAAGGACTCATAGAAGTCACAAAGCAGAAAATACAACAGTAAGAACTATCCTACAAAATGAGGCAAAAATTCCATAAATACGAAAACTAAAAAGTATTGCCCCCCTGCTTTAGGGTTTACAAAAATATCAATTTTTTAGAAGGGTCGACCCTCAAATCTTTTGAAAAAATAAAGTTAATGCATTCAATGTACATCCCCGTGTCCATGTCGGTGTGAAGGATTTCCCTCAGGAGAAGTCTTCAGATCTTTTGCAACCACAACATTAACTTCTGGCCTCCGTGTCCACTCTCTAACTTCCATCAGAGCCACCTTGATTGCCCTGAAGCATTATCATAAATGTCGCTCTACCTTTGCCAGCAGACATCCCAGCTGTCTTTGAGAGTCATGGCTTCTTCCTTCTATTTAAAATCTTTCTTCAAGTTGATCCCCTCGAGAAGCAGTATCAAACATTCCCTGTTGTCAGACCTCCATAGAGACAACACCACTACCTTCAAACCGATTCATCATCCTTGATCCCAGAGCAAATCCGTACTGCTCACATTTTGTTGATCTTCCTCACAAGGATAGTCACAATAGTCAAACTACCCATGGTCCGTCTTTAGCTCCTTCTCATTGGTTGAACTCATGCCACGTAGATTCCCATATGGTCAAAGGTCGCTTCATCAGAATCGCATGTCGGTGAGACACTAGTCATGTCTCCCCGATGCGATTATGCCCTTCAGCAGTTATTGGCATAGCTCACAACCATCAGCAAGAGTTCATAGCGAGCTGGAAGAGTTATACCGATATCCCTTTTATCATTGCCCAGACTATCGGTAAGATATATCGCTTTCAGCAAGAGGTCTTGCCGAAAGCACCTGATAGTAGATATCACTCCAACCAGACTATTGGCAAGACATCCGCATTCGACAAGATGTTACAGTGAGTGCTTAGGAGTCCTACCACTGTGCTCCTCCATTGGCAAAAAAATCCGCATTTGGCAAGACATCTCTCAGTCGGCGAGACGTTATAGCGAATCCCCCTCCTTTTGGCGAGACTTCTATCAGTCGGTGAGACATCTCCCCAAACTCAAGATCCTTGGGTGAGCTCATTTCATCTTGGCAATACCCTGCTTGGTCGGCGAGACTTTCCTCCAGTCGGCAAGACCTTTCGCCAAACTTAAATCTTTCACCGAGACTCTATCAGGTTGGCGAGACATCATGTCGAGCTCCTTTCTTTCACCCTGAGCTCACTTTATTTCGGCAAGACCATATCAGGTTGGCAAGACTTCTCAGCAACACCTCCTTGTTTCAGCGAGAGCTCATTTAATTTTGGGGAGACTTTGCTTGGTCGGTGAGACCTTTCACTGAGCTCAAAACTTTATGCCAACGCCACTTCACTTTGGCAAGATTCCACCCTATCGGTGAGACTTTTACCCCTTCGCTACCCCCTGTCGCCGAGACTCTATCTGGTCACCGAGACATTACGGCGAATGCCTTTCTTTCGCCAAGACTTCCTCTTGTCGGCCAGACCTTTCACCGAACTTAAATCTTTTGGCGATGCTAGCCCTATGCAACGATCGGCGAGACCTCAGCAATCGGGGAGACATATAAAAAACCCACGCCGAATAAAATGTTTGGTCGACCGGTGGATCCCAAATGATTATAACACACTGCCAGTCGGTAAGACATCTGAAAGGTCCCAGCGACTTTCTTCCTCAGGAGTTTTATGCCAAATCTGACTAAGGCGAGGCTTTCCAATAGACTTCCTTGTGAAATAGCATCAGATAAAAACCTTCCCAATGAAATCCAAACACCTGCACACTGGGCTCAACCCTTGTGGGAGACACATTTAATCCATGTGCTGAATTTAAAACATAATTTCCCCTGATTGAGCCTGTAGGTGAAAATTGGGTAACAGTACAAAAGGTAAAATGTTTCATTATTGCTTAGTTTTTCCAAAGGATTTTTGGAGGAGAAACTCAAAAAGGGCATGTATTTTCTCAAAGAAGGATTTTGGAGTTTGTTTTTGAAGTTTGAAGGCATGAATGTGAAGCTACAACAGTGTCCTTTCATAGGGAGTTGTTGATTGCACGTTTGCAAGGTGTAGTTTTAAGTTTTGAGGAAGGAGAAGGGTTTCCAAGTTGCATGATCAGATTTGTTTGTTGTAGCTGATGATATTTTTCTGTTATTTGTGATTTGATGTGGGCTATGTTACAGCCCTTGAGTCCCTTGAGAACTGAAGAAAACATTGAGTAATATTTGTAGTTTCCAATGCATTGTTTCATGTGTAAGTGCAGGAGAAGGGTTTCAAGGTTGTGTGATCAGATTAGTTTGTTTTTTTTTAGGATATTTTTCTATTATTTGTGAGATTAAATGGGCCATGTTGTAGCCCTTGAGTCCTTTATATACTGATGTAACCAATGCTCGTGAATTTGTAATGCAAGTCTGTGATTTGGTTGCAAGAAGAGAGCATATTTTTGTGTTTATTTGCAGCAATGTTTGAATGAGTATTTCTTATTATTTATTGTGTTTTAAGAAATGATTTTTGTTGGTGGGGTTGTAAAATAACTATCATAAATTATCTATCCAAATTATAAACAACTAAATAGAACCCAAGCCGCCTATTGGTCTAAGTGTACTGCTCGTTTTCCATTGGGACCTCAGTCGGCTAATTCCTCTCTATGAAGGCTTTGAAGTCAATTTGGGATTGAAGCCGCTGGGACACCCTGACATGCTTGTCCACAACATGAAAAATAGCATTGAAGTCACCCCCTATTATGCAAAAATACAAGCCCTCCTCATTACAAATGAACTCAACTTCATTCCAAATCCTTCGTTTCTCAATGCACGTGTGGGGACCATACACATTGACTATAAGGAAGCAAAAATTCAAAGAAAAACTCCTGACTTTGCAAGCCAACCACCTACTACTTTCCACCACCTTTTCCAAAGAAACCTTATTGGGACGCCAAATGGTCAAAATCCCACCAGCCGAACCAACTGAATTAACAGCCAAAAGCTTCTAGGAACCCAACCACTTACCAAAAGACTCTACCTCCTCTTGACACAACTTTGTTTCATGTAGCCTACAGATTTTTTCTTGGGCACCATCAATATGATGCTTCACCAGGAGCCTCCTATTAGGTTCATTAATGTCCCTAACATTCCAAGTTAAGAGGTTCATTTCTCTTCAGGAAGGGGGTCCCCCTTCCCTACTTTAAGCATCTCCTTGATTTTTTTTTGTCCATTTGCCTCACTATCAATCTTCAATTTTTTTGAATTAGGAATCCTCCCACACCTTTTATTCTCACCACAATCTGGTGGGGACTTAACCACTTATTTTTGATGAATCCCCAAATTCTCCTACCCAGGTCGATCCAAGGTTATTCCTGCCTCTTCAGGAACCTACTCATCCTCATCCTCACTAGCATTGATTAGCCAATCTGCCTCTAGATTTGGTTCACCATTGAATGGATCTATAGGAGCATCTTTTGCCTCTTGAGCCAATTCGACCAGTTCCTTACTTTGAGAAAATAATTAAGGTTCTCCATCCTCATTTTATTGCCTATTAGATCCAACACATCACTCATTTTGTTGTTTAGAGCTTGGTTCAACTCCTAAGGATCCTTAGTTTGCAAAACCTCAAAGGAATTAGCCCTACCAGCCTCAGAGTGAGGAAGCTCATTGAAGGCACCCAACGAACCCACATTCCCAACCGAACCAGCATCACCAGGATCTTCTGGATCAAGAGCCAAATTTATCTTTATGTTGACGATAGGAGGGGAATCCCAAGAATGCCAACCCAAAGTGTTGATCAGCCACCCGCCCGGCCTTGGATCTAACACTGATGGTTGCTTTAGAGTGCCCCAATCTATATAAATCTCTAGCTCCTTCTACTTGGGGATGCTAGGTGGATTCTCCACACAAATCCGCACATAAGAACCTATCCCATCTTCATCTAACCATTCTTCCGCACAGATAAACTTACCAATATTGTTACCAATCTCCTATAAAATTTTGGCCTGCCAAAACTCCAAAGGTAGGCATGGAAGTTTATACCAATCTTGAATGTGCTCCATTTGATGTTGATATGGGTTGAAACCAACTTCCCATTTTCAAATGTAGAAGCCATGCTCATCCATCAACCAAATCCCATCTAAGATTTCAAATCAAATAGAGGGAAAAGAGAAAACCACTAGAAAGTATTCATTTGCCAGAGATTCAAAGCTCATCTTTGACCCCCGTCGACCTTGCCACCATCTAATCAATGCATCCCAATTCAAATTCAAACCAAACCACTTCACAATAAACCCTAGTTTTATGAGGCACTCAATCGAAGGGCCCAAAAGCTTAGTGCTTAGCACCATAGTCCTCCAAAAACCTTGCCCTAGTTTAGCACCATTGTAATGTATCTTACCCAGCCTTGCCCTAGAACTCACTTGTTGACTAGGTTAAAGGTTCCTTCTTCTCCAAATGAATTTTCTCGTAATGCAATAACCCTAGATTCGAATCATATATTCACCATATTAATCAACATATCTATTAGCATTAATATCTAGATATCCAAAATACTAGCATAATCATAAAGGAATAATGAAGACATATGAGGAGTGGTGTGGGTAGATCCACCCAAAGCTATCCATCTAAGCCCAATGGCACAAGCATCCCATCAAGGCAACCCACCCCTTGGCTCTGAGTTGAATGTCCAATCTAAGATCATTCCATTCTTGGAGTGGCGTGCTTAGTGGAAAGACTTGTACCTACTTTCTCTACCCATGTTAGCACCTCGGAAGACACATGATCCACTAGGGGAAGTCATCAGAGCTTATAAGTGGCCTAGGTCTATCGCCCCCCCATGGCCGCAGCAGATTGTTAAGTGGGGCTTTTAGGCACCAATTTTCTCAGGCCCTTCCCCCTTAGTAGGATTACAAACACAAAGAAGACAATCTTTTAGACATCCAGAGATAATTGTATTTAGTTCACTTAGAAGTCAATCGTTAAGTATTCAAAGACAATTGTATTTATTTCACTTAGAAGACAATCTTTAAGTATTCAAGAATAATTATATTCATCTTTCATTCTCGTCCTTTCATAGACCAATTATAATTATGAAAACTCCAAGAAAACCATAATCCATTTTTAGAGAAATTACCCTTATGATGATGATAATAAAGATATCTTGCATTAGCAATCAGATCAACACCACTAGAATTAATGGAAAACATATAGAGACATCAGCATTACATTAGTTCCTCCAACACTGTCCACTACACTAGCACCTGGGATCAAATATTATTAGTACGACAGAAGTCACAGATAACCATTAAAATCAATAACAGTCTTCACTATTTTGAATTCATTCGCCTCAGTTGACTGGGCAAGAGTTGTAGATATAACTAATTGATCAAGCAATGGTCTGGTTTAGGCCTAGTCATGGCTAAGTTAAATCTACAGATGAGGGGTTACATATTTCAGAAATTGCAGAATAAAAGTACAACACCTTACATATCAGTCATTCAATATTTAATTGATTATCACATTGGATATTTTTAATGGCTAGAATTATTAATGGCTAAGTGAGAGTTACTTCACCTGTGCGGTTGTGGCATACACTATGCTCCTTACTCATGGCTCTGCATGTTCCCTAATACCTTCTTTCATTCCAATTGGCTTCCCTCCTATAAAACCTAAAATGCTTGTCGTTACTCCCTTATGGAAACCGGTTATTTATAGTTTCAACCTCTTCCTTTTTCAATGCACTTTTCTTTCCTCCCTTATTTCTAAGATGTTGAGAGATGGTGACTCTTTGACAAGGTGTGCCCTTCTAATGGAGGTGCCTTTTGGTCGCTATTGAATTATGGTTTAGTTTCCTTGATGGTGATTAGTACTTAACAATCTTCATCTGCAAATCACATATTCTTTGTACACGGTGGTTGCTTGTCAAGTATCACCTTCATCAAATGTCACTGAATGCGAAATACGCGACTCGAGAGGAGGCCTACATATTTATCTCCAAACCTTCAATACTCTTGAATCATCTCATCATTTTATTTTATTATGTATCAGCCATCATGTTTGGATTTTATTTGTGATTATTAGTAATATATATGTTGATATTTATTTGTGACTTTAAGATTGTTAACTAATTTCTATTGTATAATTACAATTATGATATTATCCATTTTATAATTTTAATTTATATTTTGTTATTTATTTTATTTATAATATTATCAATGACTTGCATGATTTTAATTTAATATTATTAATGATAATCATAATTGTAGTGATACCTTTAGATTACGTTTGTAATAATATTGTCTTGATAATTAAATGGAAATTACTTATGTTGGTATTTATTTGATCTTGTTGTTTGTAAGTTTCAACATATCATATTTCAATTTTACAATTTCAGGGACATGACAATCTTCCCCTCCCAAATTTGCTTTCCCTCAAGCAAACCCTTTTTAATGTTCTAGATATCTCTTGCATATTTATGTCATATCCTATGAAGAGTCTCTCATCTATTTGATTAGGAGACCCTACGGGTCTTATTACAATATTTGGTTGGATAGTATATGTTCTGAGTTTTTGATGGTGTAGGAATTTCATAACTACTTAGATTTTCTCCTCCATGAAACTCCATTTGTTTATTGTCCCTTCTTCTGATTGGATGCCTTTTAGATCACCTTCCTTATACCTTGTTTTCTTACTTGATTGTCCTTTGCTTTCACCCTCAGGGGTTTCTCCTATCTTGTGGACTTGGCCCTTCCTCTTACATCAATGGCCACATTCCCATGGTCCATTGTATGTGAAGCACAACCCCTTTTCTTTTAGGTCTTTCATTGCTTGACACATTTTTCCATGATCTTGCTTCCCCTTACAGTAATAACATGTCCTTAGTGAATCTTCCCTTCTCATCCCTTCCTCCTTGTGATGGGGTTTGGATGATGAGGAAGAGCTCTTGGATTTGTCCCTTGACCTATTTTCTTCAAACTTCATAGCCTTTTGAATAGCTTCATCTAGGTGAGTGGGTTCTAATGCACTCACCAAACTTCTAACTGATCCTCTTAGACCCTCTATAAACAAATAAGTGGGTCTCTCTTGGGAAATTTTAGGGACCATGACTGCTAGTCTCTGGAACTCAGTGGCATAGTTTTCAATAGTCCCATGTTGCCTTATTCTAGTAAGTTCTCGGAAGAACCATTCGGGGTGTTTTTGGTCAAATCGTTTGATCAACCTTTGGGTGAAATCATCGTAGGTGGATACTTGTTGATGGCATTGAGTTATGAGACCATGATACCACCAATCATGGGCCATTCTAGTTAGATGTAAAATGGCGAACTTGATGGCATTTGTTTCAGTCATTGGGCTTAAGGATAGATAGGTATCTAACTTTTGAACCCATGATCATGCGGTGGTCTTGCCTTTGCCGTCAAAGTTGGGAGGGTTAATTTGCTTACCCTATTCTTGAGATCCCTATCGGTTGGTTCATTCCTCTCCCTTCTAGGGGTGACTCTTTGCTTGGCTTTACAATAGTCTTTAAAAGGAACAAGCTCCCTCAATTCAAACTCCAGTCTATAATAGGATTCAACGATCTCATCTACATCCTCTATGGAGGGTCTGTTGAGATTTCTTTCTCCCATGGGTTCTTCACTAGAAAGAAAGGGGGTCGGGTGGGTCTAGAATTTGTGGCCCATGAGGGTGTAGGATTGTTGTTTTCATAGTGGTTAGAGTTTGTTTCCCTTGTATTATTGCTACTCAAGTTTTGGAGGGCTTGGAGAAAAGCTTGGCTAATTTTTTCATTATGTTCTATTAAGGATTGGGTTTTCTTATTACTATTCTCCATTAAAGCCCTCAATTCATCCCTTAATGGATCACCCATGAGGTCATTGTTAAGGTTGTCATTTCTAGAGTCTCTTCAGTGGTAGGTTTTCATGATTTCCCACGGGATGGCAGGAAAGGTGCTCTGATACCACTGTAATGTCCCTTACCCGGCCTTGCCCTAGAACTCACTTGTTGATTGGGTTTAAGGTTCCTTCTTCTCTAAATGAATGTTCTAATGCAATAACCCTATATTTGAATCTTGTATTCACCATATTAATCAACATATCTATTAGCATTAATATCTAGATATCCAAAATACCAACATAATCATAAAGCAATAATGAAGACATATGAGGAGTGGTGTGGGTAGATCCACCCGAAGCTATCCATCTAAGCCCAAGGGCACAAGCATCCCATAAGGGCAACCCACCCCTTGGCTCTGACCTGAATGTCCAATCTAAGATGATTCCATTCTCAAAGTGGCATGCTTAGTGGAAACGCTTGTACCTACTTTCTCTACCCGCATTAGCACCTCGAAAGACACATAACCCACTGGGGGAAGTCATCGGAGCTTATAAGTGGCCTAGGTCTACCACCCCTCCATGGTCATAGCAGATTGTTAAGCGAGACCCCTACCCCTTCATGGTTGCAGCGAATTATTAAGTGGGGTTTTTAGGCACCACTTTTCTCAAGCCCTTCCCCCTTAGTAGGCTTACAAACACAAAGAAGACAATCTTTTAAACATCCAGAGATAATTGTATTCATTTCACTTAGAAGTCAATTGTTAAGTATTCAAAGACAATTACATTTATTTCACTTAGAAGACAATCTTTAAGTATTCAAGAATAATTGTATTCATCTTTCATTCTCATCCTTTCATGGACAAATTATAATTATGAAAACTCCAAGGAAACCATAATCCATTTTTAGAGAAATTACCCTTATGATGATGATAATAAAGATATCTTGCACTAACAATTAGATCAACACCACTAGAATTAATGGAAAACATATAGAGACATCAGCATTACATTAGTTCCTCCAACACTGTACACTACACTGACACCTAGGATCAGATATTATCAGTACAACAGAAGTCACATATAACCATTAAAATCAATAACAGTCTTCACTATTTTGAATTCCTTCACCCCAGTTGACTGTGTAGGAGTTGTAGATATAACTAATTAATCAAGCAATGTTCTAGTTTAGGCCTAGTCATGGCTAAGTTAAATCTACAGATGAGTTAGGTTACATATTTCAGAAATTGTAGAATAAAAGTGCGTCTTACATATCAGTCATTCAATATTTAATCGATTATAGTGGATATTTGGAATGGCTAAGTGAGAATTAATTCACCTGTGCAGCTGTGGTCATACACTCTACTCCTTACTCGTGGCTCCCCATGTTCCCTAATACCTTCATTCTTTCCAACTGGCTTCCCTCCTATAAAACCTGAAATGCTTGTTGTTGCTCCCTTATGGCAACTGGTTTATTTATAGTTTCTGCTTTTTCCTCTTTTAATGTGTTTTTCTTTCCTCCTTTATTTCTAAGGTGTTGAGAGATGGTGACTCTTTGACAAGGTGCGCCCTTCTAATAGAGGTGCCTTTTGGTCGTTATTGACTTCTGGTTTAGTTTCCTTGATGGTGATTAGTGCTTAACAACCTTCATCTGCAAGCCACATATTCTTTGTACACGGTGGTTGCTTGTCAAGTATCGCCTTCATCAAACGTCATTGAATGCGGAATATGCAACCCAAGAGGAGGCCTGCATATTTATCTCCAAACCTTCGATACTCTTGAATCGTCTCATCATTTTATTTTATTATGTATCAGCCATCATGTTTGGATTTTGTTTGTGATTATTAGTAATATATATGTTGATATTTATTTGTGACTTTAATATTGTTAACTAATTTCTATTGTATAATTACAATTATGATATTATCCTTTTATAATTTTAATTTGTATTTTGCTATAATTTATTTTATTTATAATATTATCAATGACTTGTATGATTTTAATTTAATATTATTAATGATAATCATAATTGTATTGATACTTTTAGATTATGTTTGTAATAATTTATTGTCCTGATAATTAAATGGCAATTACTTATGTTGGTATTTATTTGATCTTGTTGTTTGTACTTCAACATATCATATTTCATTTTTACAATTTAGGGGACATGACAACCATGCACCCCAGAAGAGGCATAAAACCTAGGGCTTCCACCCCCACCTTTATCTGATGCCCCTATATCACCAAAGTAGGGAGATGCTTCCCGCCTTCTACCAATCGGAGGGCCATGCCTAAAAGGCCTTGGACTAGTTTGATTGAAGCCCTGCTTGAGCCGTCGAGACCAACCATTATCACCATAATTGTTGAAGTTGTTCTGCTATAGATATTTGTGCTAGGCCTCCAAACACACACACTCTCGATTTTTTTTTATGGGAACCTCATGAGCAACCTCAACAAACCATGAAAGAGCACCAATGCCATCCTTGTCGCCAGCCACGCCCAAACCAGGCAGTAAATTGCCACCCTGAGCCAAGACTACCACCTTCTCCAAACCTTCACTATTTTTTGCAATTTTGTACCTTTCACTTTGCTCCACCATTTCAAGTTCATGCGTCCTATTTTATTATTAATTATATATAAACATTTTTTTTTACACATATACACATTTTATATATTTATCAAAGAACGAAGAAAAAATATAATTCTAAGAAAACATATTTATCATCAACAAAAAAAAAAAAGTAGTTTAGAACTAATATTAGAGACCTAATATGCAGCACAAACCTATTGTAAACTTTCATAGGAATAGATGTTGAAGACTCCTCATATTTGAGTTTTTGAATAAAGATCTTGTCTGATAGATTAGTTGATTTTATCCATCAACCTGCAACAAAGCAAAACAATTTACAACATTAAAAATTTGGCATTTTCAGCTTAATCTTTGCAGTGTTTACCACAATAACTTATAAGTAACATAATTGTTGACCAATCAAATAAATGAGAATAAACTGTTTTTACCAAATCATCTTGATTGGTTGCAGCCACATGAGGTTCAAGACTTTTTACCATATTTCCATCATATGAGTCACAATAACATTTTTGCATAGTACATCTTGCAGTGCTTCAACATCACACCTGAAACCATTGGAAATCAAGATTGTCATTTTTTTTACAATGAAATCTATGACTATAACATCAAATTTCAGCTAATGCATTCAAAACATGTTTTGCTAAGTACATTCATGATTCAACTATAATAGAAAAGGCTAATGTATTTTATCCAAATTTTAAAAATAGCATGATTATAAAACAAAATCACCCCTACATGTTATGAAGACTCAAAGACCATGTCTCATCACTGATGCCACAGGAAATGTAATTAATCATCTAATTGATACTTTGCAGTGCATAGTTTAAAAATCATGAATTTGTAACCTAACTCGCAAGTAATCAAAGGTTAGTTAGGGCTAGAAATCTCATCCCTAAATAGCTTGGCACCAAGTTATTGGCAATAAATTTCCCAAAAACTCACAATCCTGATTGTAAAAATTGGCAAAAGCACATCCACGCTGGAATATATCATTTTACCAAAAAATCGTCATTTTTCAAAATCTATTTTTTCAAGCACCCATTTCAAAGCATTTCACAATAGCTTGCAAGCATTTTAGAGTGAATGTTGACTAGTATTATTGACTTTATCACCTCTAATTCAGCCGCAATTGACAATCATGCAACACATTTCTAGTTTTTTTGTTTTGTGCCTTCATTCTAAATTTCTATTACCATGATTTAGATATTTACTACTTTATTTCTAAATTTAAGTTAGTTTGTGGTAGCTATTAGCATTTTTTTTGAATTTTCTCTATTTTTCCTATTTTGCTGGTTTTAATTCTAATGTTTTCAATATAAAACAACATCCACAAGTAGGAGGTTGCAACAAGCCTAAGAAACTTAATTGGAAACATGGCATATTAGGTATAAAGTAGAAGAGGTAATCTACAACTTTTGAAGGTTGAGTATGAGAGGGTGAATAAATTGTCTTGAATATCACATTGCATGGAATATTTACTAATATGTTGTGACATGTACAAATTCATCTCAGTAAGTTGAATGAGAGGTGAATGCTCTCCTTGCAACTTATGATCAAAATAAAGAAACTAAAATGAAGACAACAAAGGTATTGACAAGTCTCATGGGTTCCATAAGGTTAGAAGGAGATATAGAGGCCTCTTCTTCTTCTTCTTCCATTGGACCACACATATAGAAATTAATCAATGTTGGTAGTTCTACTTCCAAACCTCTTATTCCTTCTAACACTCTTAGTTCACAATCTTTATTGGAAGGTACTACTTGGAATAGAGAATTGCATCATTAGGTCAAGTTGGCATGTGCTAGCTTTTGATACTACAACAAACATTCTATTTAATATTGTGAGAAGTCTTTTTCCAAAGCAATTGGTCATTACAAATCGATTGTGGTAAGTAAAGAGTTCAAGACACATTGCTTCATGAGTGGGACTTGGTAAAGGATTAGACCTGGGCTCTACTTCAGATAGCTTGAATGGGATTCGAGTTGGAGGGTTCTTTAAAGGACTCATCTGAAGCGAGTTGTTAAATTGACTCTTGTGTGTACGGTGATAGAATGCTAGTTTTGGAAACTAAGTACAATCGCAGTGGCAAAGAAAATGGGTGTGACAAGGAGGATTCTTTGGAAGATGGAGTTCCATTATGTCGGCGTCGAGGGCGTCACCTAATTTGAGTGGGGGAAAATGTAAGGGGATATGTTCCTCTGACATATCCTCCATGTTGTTGAGCTTGATACGACTTGAGAAATGTGTGATCCTTGTCCCACAAAGTGATATGAGTGCACAATGACTCAGTCAACTCAAAAGTGAGTCATTTTCACAAATCAAGTTGTGTGATCTGATTTGCTTGTTGGTTATGCGAGACGTGTTCTAGTTTGCATTGAGGTGTGACAAGTCTGTGATCTATGGTGTGAAGGATGCGTTCCAAGTGCAGTATGTGGCAGATGCAAGAAGTGGTCTTCCCTTGGGATACCGAGTTCCTTGCACCACATAGTGCACTCAGTTAATCTGTGTTCCCTTAGTCCCAACATTGTTCCACCCGAAGTGCTCTTCATAGTGTTCTAGGAACTTTATAAGAGGGATACACTATTTAGTCCAGAGAGGACACATGTGTAGGACACAATGATATGCAGTGAACACACACACTGTGAAGGAAAGCATGACTGCAAATTACTTAGTTTGAGTTAGTAAAGCATGAATCAAGCTGAGTTGGATCTAGATTGGTTAGGAGTCGTAAGCTTGCTTGGATGTGAGTCCAGTGCAATGATGCAAGCCAAGGTAGGGATCCAGACTAAGTCTCTTGCAATACTGGAAATGATCTCTTTAGTGCACATATTCTGGAGGACAACGACATGAGCTAAGAGGTACTCAAAGTCTGATATCTTGAGGAGTTACTTCTGGGATATGGGATATCTTAAGCAATGGCTTCTCAGGCATCATATCTTGAGAAATGACTTCTCAGTGCATCCATGATTCCTGAGTGCATATTGAGATAATGGCGGATCACAGTCTTACTGAGTTTTGGGTTCTTTGGGTATGGGATTCCTCATCGACCTGAATCAGCATGACATGGTGAAGCCGAGTTGAGTCTCAATGCTCGAGATTTGTGCTCGAGATCATGTTCCAGGGTGCGTATTCTAAAGAGTCCATAGTATGATTTTTGTTGTACTGTGTCACCGGGGTGAGGTTATGTAGGAGATAACTAGCTTGAATGTTGTTACTGAGTGCTCTCTTGGAAAGATGCACTATGTTGTTTCAAACCAAAATCTTGGTGAGTACGTTATGTAATCTGGGATTGCATTAAGTCGTGCTGGGTGCGACTCTATAATTCTGAGTTGCAGCAAAGCTAGGTGTTCCAACTCAGGGATCAATGAACCTATGTTAGTTGCATTGGATTGTGACTTGGTCTAGGAACAGAAGATCTGGGATCTTGTTGGGAGAGACCAAGCTCTTTGGAAAGAGTTACACATTGGAGCAGTGCACACATATGGGATGTGGATGCACTTGTTCTTAGCACTGTGTTGTGACGAAGTCTTAGGAAGACATTTTGAGGACTAAGGCAAGGTGAGCTAAAGTCAGAACTACACAAGGCTTTGAACCGCATTGGTTGCAAGTATGTAGGTGGTTTCCTAGTAACAGATTTCCATGAGACTTCAAGTATCGTGCAGGCAAGGTTCTTGTTCTCCCGACCTGGGGTCAAGGACAAGTCAAGTGACTGTTTCGCATCAATAATGGTGCGCATTGGTGCATACTATGAAATACTTCATTATTTTGAAGAGAAGACGTAGTCTGCAATGTGAGTTCCTCAAGTCCTCTTGGGGTTAATTGAGCTACATTAGCAGTGCTGCACAGGTGAGGGCCAATAGTAGAGGACACAGTAGTTAACACAAATCAGGTAGTAGATGAACAAAAAAAATTGAAAAAGAAGCATTGCAACTTATTATTCGACAAGTAAATACATAGAAAAAACCGTACCTTAATCAACTTCCTTAGGGCTACAATAGGATGGTAGTGTTTTTGAAGTTAATTGATGCCTTCAATGAAATCACAAATTTCAAGACCTTGAGCAATTTGTTGGAAGAAGTGGTAATAGAGGTCACAATGGACAATGTTATACAAATAATGACAAATAATGCAATTGTGTATGTGGCACTTGGTAAATTTCTAGAGATGAGGGGCCGTACGTTGTTTTGAATCCCTTGTATCACCCACTACAATGATCTTCTCCTCGAAGATATAGAGAAAGTTATCGAGGTGAAAATTCCAATTGCTCACTACATGATCGTGTAGGTAAATGTTTGAAGGTGTTGAACCCTTATTAGTTGACCGGGTCATTACTAAATGATGTAATAATTAACACAAGGATATGAACAAAAAATAATTTGGAAAACAAATGGATGCAACTTTTATCCAAAAATTCAACAGATAACTCATAAATGTTGCACATTCCATCTAGCTATGCCAAATCAAAACTCCACCCAAAAGCTTAAACTGGAAAATGACTAATAAAATCATGCCTAGCATGTAAGGTGAAAAGAATTAAGGAAACATCATATTTTTCAAGTGGTGCCACCAATCATGACTTAACATTGGCAAGGACATTAGTGAAAGTGCCAACCAAAATCAATTCAAAAACATAAACTATGTCACACTTTTTGAATGGCACTTCCACCTTCAAATTGTGCCCAAATGAATGTGAGTCATATAAGTTAAAACCCAACACTTTCACTTAAATGGATGGAACCATCCTATCCCATTCAACCTATGTTTAGAGGAAGCCATGGATTAAAGCTAAACAAGCCTATATAAGCATGTTTCCCTTCATTTGAAATCATAAACAAGTCTTTTCTTCTGCTATATAGCAAAAAATTATATTTCTTATTGATTTTGTAGGAAAAATGTCTAGCATTTTGGTCCCAAGGAAGAGTATTTGTTAATTTGTAGCTATGTTGAAGAAGATTTCAACATACATATGGTGCAAGAGCACATGAGTGGATAGGCAATCAACACCACCCAAAAACATTTTATGGTTTGATTTCTAGTTTTTGGTTTGTTCTCGTTGGTGTTCTTTGGCATTTCTCAAGTTCACAAGACTTCAACAACAACAAGAATGGAAAGAATCAACTTTACTCAACAATGGTAGCATTAAATTCTCATTTGGTACCTTTATCGCACCCCTATGGGTGCTTGGTCTATTCCTGATGAGCTAGCGGGATGTGTTGTGTTCATGTAACATTTAATCGCCATCCCACAGTATGCAGTTGGAAGGCCCGCGGTAGTGCGGGGCCCCGCGAATCCACAGTTGGGAGTCTGAAGGTCTTGGTCATGCGGGGACCGCTACCCTGCAGTCAAGATTTGAACCATCTATGGTAGTTTGTTTAGTGTTTGGCATGGCAGTTAAAGGCAATCGCTACCCCACAGTCGTTACCAAGAGGTGTGGTGGGACTGTGGTATGATATGTTAGTCATAGATCTTCTCCAAGATCAAGGGAGAGAATTCAAATAGAATAAAAGAATGCCAACAGTCACATAAGTTTGAATTTGGTGGAAAGAACAAGGAGAGAGGAGGAAGAGGAATGAACGAGGGAGATCCGAGAACAAGCTGAGAGCTCAAGGGAATAGAGAGAGGGAGATCTCGGTGGAACAACAATGGAAAATTAGCAAGGACCAAGTAGGAATTGGAGTGCCTATGTAAGAGTGGGAGTAGATTGTGTGTATGTTAAGAGAGGCCATGGGTGGCCAATTTATTGTAATTTTTTTTCAAATTTGATAGAATAAAATTATATTTGTTTTGTTTAAATCTGAATTTTGAGATTTAGAATGTGTGTGAGAGTGAGAGGGAGTACCTCTTGCATCAATTGGTATCAGAGCTGGTTATCTTGAGTGTGGAGAGTATCCACCAGGATCTATAGGAGTGAGTAATAGTTGAAGAGTGCTCAAGAGGATTGTTGTGGGTGTGCGTGGAGTCCCAAATGATTGAGAGCTAAAGTTGTTGATTGATAGAGATGTTGCCACAAAGAGGAAGACCCATAATAGAGGTAGTGTTGGAATGGTTTCGAGATAGGCTAATGGAAGATATCATAAATGAAGTGAGACTGGCTACTAGTAATGCCAAAGATTTTGAGAATGATGAAGAATATAAAGAGGAAGAATAGGGAAGGGAAGAAGAAGGAGAAGAACAACCAGAGGATGCAGGAGAAGAGAGATTTTTGAGAGCTCTTTTGGGAATAATAAAGAGCAATAAAGTAGATGTGCCAAATTTCTCTAGAACATTAAATCCAGAAGAGTTAATTGATTGGAATGGAGAACTGGAGGAGTACTTTGAAAAGGAGTATATAAGAGACTTACATTAGGTGAATATAGCCCAAACGAAATTGAAAGGGCATGTTGCACTATGGTGGAAAGGGTTGTAGAGAGAACGGGAAATGGATGGAGATCCTCGGATAAAAAGATGGAATCAGATGGTGACGAGATTGAAGATAAAGTTTATTCCTGGGGATTATGAGTTGGAGTTATTCAAGAAACTATAGAATTTGAGGCAAAAGGGCATGATTGTAAAGGACTACATGGAGGATTTTTATAAATTGACCATTCGATTTGGAAGGCATGAAATCGATAGAGAGAAGGTAGCCAGGTATGTGAATGGCTTGCAGTTTAATAATCAAGATGAGATGAGTATGCTAAAAATTACCACAGTTGAGGAAGCATACCAATATGCGTTAAAGCTAGGGAAGAAATTGGTGAGGAGGCAAATGAACAGCTCCAAAGGTCGAGGAAGATTTGCAACTAACAAGGGACAAGCGAGCAACAGTAAAGGGAAGCATACTGAAGAAGAATTCAAGCCCAATAAGGAGGTGGTCCAAAACACCAAGGAAAAGGAGGTTTTGAATAGAGGACGTGGTAGCAACAATAGAGGGTTCCCATTTTGATGAACTACCAATGTGGAGAATTTGGTCATCGTGCCTTTGAGTGTCATCAAATACAAGGGGGCAACAAGAAGAGTGTAGTAAGAAATCACTTGGCACAGGAAGATGAGGAATGTGATGCATCATCAAAAGGTGAAGATCTAGAAGAAGGTGAATCACTCATGATGAGGAGAGTGTTGGTGAATCCAAAGGTAGATGAGAAGAATCCATCCCAAAGAAGGAATATTTTCCCAATTGTGTGCAAGGATAAAGGTAAGTGTTGCAAGGTTATAGTAGATAGTGGTAGTATGGATAACTTAGTTTCAGAAGAGATGAAAATTTAAATTTGAAAAGGAGTAAGCATCCTAGTCCGTACAAAGTTTCTTGGTTGTAGAAGGAGCATGAGATGACTGTGAGTGAGCAATGTTTAGTTAATTTTCAAATTGGCTCTTATAGAGATGAGGTGTTGTGTGATGTGATGCCTATGACTACTTGTCATGTGTTATTGGGTAGGCCATGGTAGTTTGATAGGGAATCAATCTATGATGGTAGGAAGAACTTGTATTCCATTAGAAAAGATGGACCAAAGTTTTTGTTGAATTCTCTAAAGGAGAAGGAGAAACAGATGAAAGATTCTAGCGCTATTTTTTGTTATAGTGCAGAGAATCAACAAATAGAGGAAAAGGAATAGGTTGAGTGCAGTGATTTGCAACCATTCAAAGGACATATTTCCAGAGTGAAGAGTAGATTGGAGTCTGATTTACCGCATCAGTGCAATAAGGGAGTGAAAGATAATAGTTTAAAGGGATGTGGTGGTCACAGACATGGACCTATGGTAAGGAGTTCTCTAGAGAAACGAGATGACACCAATGGTGGTGGCTTGGGTGTTGAGGTTGAGAAAAATAGTAGAAGAGGAAAGGCTCCCATGGACAAGGAGCAATTGTGGATTAAAAACAAACATAGGATTATCATCCCATGTATCTATCAATGTTCTCGAGTTTATCAACTCAAGGTACATTTCTCTTACCTAGTGTGTCTAGTGCAGGAGCACACAGGTGCATAGGTGATTAGCACCACCAAAAAACATTTTCTGGTTTGATTTCTAGTTTTTGGTTAGTTCTCATTGGTGTTCTTTGGCATTTCTCAGGTTCACAGGACTTCAACGACAACAAGAATGGCAAGAATCAACTTTCCTTGGCAATGGTAGCATTAACTTCTCATTTAGTACCTTTACTGTTCCTCTGTGGGTGCTTGGTTTGTTCCTGGTAGGCTAGCGGGATGTGTTGTGTTCATGTAACCTTTAACTGCCATCCTGTAGTACACAATTGGAAGGCCCATGGTAGTGCATTTGGCAAAGAGAACAAGGAGAGAGGAGGAAGAGGAACAGATGAGGGAGATCCAAGAACGAGCTGAGAGCTCGAGGGAACATAGAGAGGGAGAGCTCGGTGGAACAAAAATGGAAAATTAGCAAGGAACAAGTAGGAATTGGAGTGCCTATGTAAGAGTGGGAATAGATTGTGCATATGTTGAGAGAGACCATGGGTGGAAACCTTATTGTAATTGTTTTGCAAAATTGATTGAATAAAATTATACTTGTTTTGTTGAAATCTGAATTTCAAGATTTAGAATGTGTGTGAGAGTGAGAGGAACTACCTCTTGCATCAACATATCAACTTACCCTTCAAAATTCTTCCATTTATTGTTGCTATTATACCAAATCTTTTTTTCTTGAAGTGTTGTTCTATAAGTCACAGTAGAGTTGTTCTTTCAAAATTGTGTATATTACAAGTCATAGAAAGCAAGAGGAATACGTTTTCAAGCATGGAATTACACAAGGATGTTTTGGAGCCTAAAACACTCTCATCAAAAATTTCATACCATGTCTGAGATACAATTTTGGGTCATATGAATATACTTGATTTGAAGATGGACCAAAAATTCAAAGCAAGGTGTAATTTGGCTATCAAAATAGTAGCAAACAGACTCTTACATACTGCCTCTTTCCCCATCACAATTCAATCTCTTAATGGTGATAACCTATGCCCATCATTATGATCCTAGCACTAGAAGAATAACATATTTCAACAACCAAATGATTTTCAATTTAAATGTTGAAACCCTTGAATCAACATTTGGATTACAACCCTATGAAGAGATCCTGCTGATTGATTTAGAAGAATTTGAATTTCGATGGGGAAACAATGTGTAGCATTGTCAAAAAGAGTCCACGGAAATGGCTAAATGAAACAAAGAGGCCCACTCACTTGCCAAAGATAATATACTGAAATGATTTTAGAGAAGAGCTTAGCTTGATGATTAGCATGCTCAATAGATTGAAAAGTAAAGTAGAAGCAACAACTTTTAAGAATTAGATGTTTTACATTATTAGCCTTATTTGTGATGGAAATAAACACATTAACTAGGGTCATCATATCAGCAACTCCATCCATTCTCAGTTGAAAATTTATTTGACATAAGGGTTTTTCATATGGTGTCATATCTCATTTTCTCTTTGGTGAAAACTAATGCTTTTATAGAGTAGGAAAAGGTTCAAACAAGAGAACATTTTTTCTTGAAGTATACATAACTAGAGCACACGGAAGGGATTAAGCAGTCCAAGAGAATCAATGTTGTTTTTGCGATGCTAACAATTAGGGATTAGGAAAATGAAAACCATGCTTGCATTTTAGATCAAGAAAAAATGATTATTATGGAGTGGGTAGATTGGTTCATTCAATTCCCTACCTTCACCTACATTAGAGTGTGTTTATTTGACCCAAACCCTTACAAACTTCTACAATACCCAAGTTATCAAATCATCTTGATGGAATATTGAAAGCAATTGTCGGTTACATATGAACATTTTAGGAAGAAACACAAATTGGGAGCTAATTTTTCCTAGACAATGCCACACAAATATAGAGATTCCATGGATGCCAAGAGTGTTGAGATTGAATTGTCTAACAAATTTATCCTCAAATTTTATCACAAGAGTAGGTGAATTGACTTAGAAGACATAATGGTTGCAAGACTCAAAACCAAATTTGCACATATGTCTGATATTGAGAATTTTTGGGAAAATTTCCTTGAAGCCTACAAAAGAAGGTATAGCTAAATGAACTTAGATCATATTAGGATTCACATCCAAACAAGTGCCAAATAGGTTGGTTAATTTAGCTGAAGATCCCTTGTCTCCCCAATTTTTCACTCAAGGGAAAAATCAAAACATTGTCACCTATCAATTGGTTAGTCTAACATAATAGAATCAAGGATTGGATGAATAAGGTCGTGAAGGACAGATACAAAGGATTCCTAGAAAGGAGGTTAGCAGAGATGGATCCACAGAGAAAAAGGTCAAGATAACCAAATAGAAGTATAGTGGTGGTCCCTGTTACAAGAGATCATTTCTTACAATTGAAGATGAGAAGAGTAAGATGAAAGCTTCAAGTGAAGTTCAACAAAGTTCAAGACATGAGTAGTTTTGATGTCTCCTACATTTATTCACATAAGTAGTTCTCCAATTCCTAAAGCAGCAGTGGGCACTTTCTTAGCTCTAATTCTCATTCAACATGAGATAGTTCCTCAAATTCCCAAATCTCCTATTCTTATATCTCCTACTCATATTCAACCTAGCAAAGAAATTAAATCCATGGAGGTACATGCTCCATGGACAATTACAAGTAATAAAAAATGGATCCAAAAAAAATTAGAACAAGAGGAGAGAGGTGGTTGCAGCACCACTTAATTTGAGTGCAATTCCCATCCTAATCACAAAGGAAAAGACAAAGAAGATCAAAATACAAACATGATTAAAAAAGAAAACAAAAAGACACATTATTATTGAAAGTACCATTCCTGTAGGATAGGAAATATTGTATGAATTTTTGTCATGCTTTGTTATCTACAAAAATGCATTTTCTTATGTATTCATTCTTATTTGTTTGTGTATAATCATATCATGATCTCCTTGGTGATTCATGCCTCATTTGTATGATTTCATGTTGCTATATCAAACAAAAGGTGCAATAGGTACATTAGATTATGTTGATTGAGGTGTAGGGGTATTATTAGTACCTTTGACTTCAATTTCTTTTTATGAATTATGCATGATCATTGTCATAAAAGTACCAACAATCTCATGAGAGACATGAGATTTTAAGAACAAGAGTTAAAGGGAATACTTGAAGGTGTTTGAAGATGATCATTAATGGAAGATTGCACAAAAGGGTGTTGACCTTAGTTAAAGGGAGTACAATTACAAGAGGAAATATATTCCATAAGGATTCAAGAGGGTAGTCCTTAGGTCCATTAGCATTCATTTTAGTTCTTTTTTCATTGTTATGCTTGTGCAAAGTGATATGTGATTTGTAAAGAGAATTTCATTTCCTAAATCACAAAAACAATGAAAATATTAGTGGTTGTATAAGTCATACCACTGTAGAAATTCAAGAGGTTTCATTTTTTTATAATTTGGAGGCAATCCATATAATGCTTCTATTAGAACTGGAATCCAAGGATATTCAAGTTCAAAGGCATGGCAGTGGTTGTTGCTGACTTCAAAAAAGATGTTGCTCTCTGATATTCAAGTTCAAAAGCATTTTTTCAATGTTGATGTATGTTCTCATGTGATATAAAGCATCCTTAGGCACCCTGTAGGTTATGATTTTGTATCCCTTCACGCTGAATCACTCTGAGCTACATTCAACTAGCTTGATCCCTTAAGAGTCCAAAGTGAAAAATGGTTACAATATTTGACAGGCTATTACTCATAAATCATGATGCTTACAAACTCTCCAGATGAGGCTACTCGATCGTGTTGGGCCCCTCTACAATAACCTCTCTTGGTTTTTTCTATTTCGGAGGTGTTTTCTTGTGGTGATGACTTTTCAGTTGAACAAAAATTTGTCAAATGCAAGCAACGTAAAGTTGAAAAGTGGTTCAACTTTCATTCTACAAATCGTACGACTAAATAGGTTGTTCCAACACATCCAGATGAGTATTTTTATGCTGAACATGGTCCTTTTTCAAACCCAAACACGCTGAATCACTCTGAGATATGTTCAACCGACTCAATCCCTTAAGAGTCCAAAGTGCCAAATGGCTGCAATCTTTGACGAAATATCACTTGGAAATCGTGATGCTTACAAAATCTCTGTCTAAGGCCATGAGATTGTATTAGGCCCATCTACAATAACCTCTTTTGGTTTTTTCTATTTCAGATGCATTTTTCCTTGGTGATGACTTTTCAATTGAGGAAAAAGTTGTCAAATGCAAGCAGTGTAAAGTTGCAAAGTGGTGCAACTTTCGTTCTACAACTCATACAACCAAATGGACTATTCCAACACATCTATATGGGTACATGTACGCTAGGCATGATCCTCTTTCACACCCAAACATGATGAATCACTCTAAGCTGCATTCAATCGGTTTGATCCCTTAAGAGTCCAAAGTGTAAAATGGCTACAATCTTTGACGAGCTATTACTCAGAAATTGTGACGCTTATAAAATATTTTTCTAAGGCCATGGGATCATGTTGGTCCCCTCTACAATAACCTCTCTCAATTTTTTCTATTTTGAAGGAATTTTCCCGTGGTGACAACTTTTCAATTGAGGAAAAAGTTGTCAAATGCAAACAGTGTAAAGTTGCAAAGTGGTGCAATTTTCATTCTGCAACTCATGCGACCAAACAAACTATTCCAACACATTTTTATGGGTACATTTACACTAGGCATGGTCCTCTTTCGCACCCAAACATGCCAAATCACTCTGAGCTATGTTCAACTGACTCAGTCCCTTAAGAGTCCAAAGTGCAAAATAGTTGCAATCTTTGATGGGGTATTACTCAGAAATCGTGATGCTAAAAAACTCTCCATATAAAGCCACGAGATCATGTTGGGGCTCTCTACAATAACCTCTCTCGGTTTTTTCTATTTCAGATGTGTTTTCCCGTGGTGACGACTTTTCAATTAAGGAAAAAGTTGCCAAATGCAAGTGGTGTAAAGTTGCAAAGTGATGCAACTTTCATTATACATCTTGTACAACCAAAGGAAATGCTCCAATATGTCTAGATGGGTACGTTTACACTTGGAATGGTCCTCTTTTTCACCAAAACATGTTGAATCACTCTAAGCTACGTTCAACTAGCTTGATCCCTTAAGAGTCTAAAGTGTGAAATGATTGCAATCTTTGACAGGGTATTATTCAGAAACCATGATGCTTACAAACTCTTTGTCTGAAGCCACAAGATCACATTGCTCCCCTCTACAATAAGCTCTCTCGATTTTTCAATCTCAGAGGTGTTTTTCCCTAGTGGAAACTTTTCAGTTGATGAAAAAGTTGTCAAATGCAAGTAGTGTAAAGTTGCAAAGTGGTGCAACTTTTGTTCTACAACTCGTACAACTAGATAGACTATTCCAACACATCCATATGGGTACGTTTATGATAAGCATGGTCCTCTGTTGCACCCAAACACACTGAATCACTCTGAGCTATGTTTAACCAACTCAATCCCTTATGATGGCATGCAAAACAAAGGAAAAGAGAAAGATTCACACGATAATTGAAATGATTGCAATCTTTGACAGGGTATTATTCAGAAACCATGATACTTACAAACTCTTTGTCTGAAGCCACAAGATCACATTGCTCCCCTCTACAATAAGCTCTCTCGATTTTTCAATCTCAGAGGTGTTTTCCCCTAGTGGAAACTTTTCAGTTGATGAAAAAGTTGTCAAATGCAAGTAGTGTAAAGTTGCAAAGTGGTGCAACTTTTGTTCTACAACTCGTACAACTAGATAGACTATTCCAACACATCCATATGGGTACATTTATGATAAGCATGGTCCTCTGTTGCACCCAAACACACTGAATCACTCTGAGCTATGTTTAACCAACTCAATCCCTTATGATGGCATGCAAAACAAAGGAAAAGAGAAAGATTCACACGATAATTGACAAGTCCGAGTTTTCCACACCAAAATAATATGATTGCATGAAAGAGGTAAAACATATGGGTGTCAAAATAGTTGAGGAAAGCCTAAACCTTTTCGTTCTCAAATGGGTTATGATCCAATTACTATGTGGATATCATACTTACATTGAATTGATTATTATTAATATTAGTATTTAGGTAACTTTCTTATTCCTATAATGACTCTAATCACAAATGAGAAGGCTACATGACTCTTAAAATCTTGTATGATCATCCTCAAGTCTAGCAAGGGTGAGACATTTTTCAATTATCTTCCTTTCCCTTACAACAATATGGTTGTTGTAAAGAGGAAAATTTTCAAGATTCTAGAAAAAAATTGAAAGATTTATAGCTAAACCTAATCACAAGTCAATTGAAATATGATCCCACATGGTGGCTTATGACCTAGCTAAAGAGAATCATGAACAATGACGTTAATAAGTTCACACTAGAGCCTCGACCATAAGTAGAAGCTAAAAATAGCCCAAAGAAGAGGTATAAATATATGTTGATACATGAGATATTACAACCCCTATTCCTACTCCTTCACAATCATATGAAACTTTCTAGAAGAAATTTGTTGCATATCACCTATAATTAAAAAATGCATTCTTTGAAGAAGCTAGGTTGGCGTGAATATAGAATAATTAATTGGTGAAAACATGGGCAAGAAGTTGGACACATGGTGGACAAACCAAGTCACTTTTCCTTGGGTAATAAATGGGATGACATATATGAGAAGGATCATTTCAATCCTACCTCTTATTTTACTCCAAAAAATCCTCAAATCCAAGTAAGTGAAATAACAATAATATCATTTGGTGATGAAAAAGGAGTAAAAATCAAAACCTCCAAGTTTCCAAACCAAGTAGCTAATTACATAGGTAGATTTTGTGCTAGAAAAATTCACAACCTATGCATCTACTCAACCATATATTTCATTTAAAAGTATTCTAACCCCACTCCAATGAGTATTTCAAAGAAAACAAAAGAAACAATTAACTCTAGTTCTTATTGAAGAGGAATCTACCTAAAATTTCCTACTACAAAGAATGAGAGGTTCCATCTCCACAAAATTAACTATCAAATACATTGTAACCAACCAAGAAATAATAAAATCACCCAAGACAATTAAGGGGAAAACTGATGACTCCTTTGAATCTTAGTAGGTGCTCACCACAAACCAGAGCTTATTTTAGAATACCACAAGAGGAGGTGAGGACCTAGAATAGGAGAAGGGAAAAAAATGAGAGAAGTGATGATCCACCTATGAAAATGGGATATGAAAAGTAGAAAATGGAATAGCAAAGCATACAAGAGCCATTAGAAGTTTTTATATAGAAGGTACAATAGGTTACACTATAAATATCTATCTTCCCTCTCCTCCTAGCTTTATCCCTTTTAAATTCTTCCTTGGATTCCATAATTTGAATTAGCACATAAGTAAATGATAAATCGTTGGTGAATCATTTTTGGAAATATTGAAGTTGTTTAGCACCAATCAATAAATATTCAAGATAAACCATGAAGTACAACAATGAGCAATGCTAGGGCTAACCAATTAATAAGTATACACGTGAATAAGTGAAACATACATGTGAATAAGTGAAGCACAAGTACTCAAATACATGTAAGCCTTAAAGTATACACATAAATACATAGTATACACATTAATTTACAAAGTATATGCATGAATACAAGGTATACACATGAAAACACACAAGTCACAAAGTATACATTAGAATACACATAAGTCACAAAGTATACATGTAAGTTGTAAAGTATACACTTGAATACATGTAACTCATATCTATTGAATCGTGGATTTATAATGCAAATATGGACACCATCGATAAACAAGATTTGTATTAACCAAATAGCTATATAGACATACATCAATATATGTCAATATAAGTATACAATATATACAAAATAGTTGTTTGGATTAAAATAATTCCATATAGGCATACAATGTCAAATATATGTAATACAAAATATGTCCAAAATGCCATATCTAGGCATACATTAAAAGGCCCTAGAATCAAAAGCCATTTCCCTCCAAGCTCTCAAAAAAAACTCTTACCCTTTCCTTGTCAATCGAATGGTGATAAGTTTGTGACTCATTTATTTTGAGGTCGAGGAGTGCTCCCAATGCACCTCCTAGGGTTTAGTTCTTAAGCAAGCCTTATCTATTACAATAACAAGTAAAGACAATAATATATAAAAATTACATTATAAAAAATGTTATATTTAGCAAAATAATCACTTCCACTAGATGATCACTCTCCTCAAGGGAAATATTTGCATGCCCATACCACGGCGTGTTGAAGCCCTATAGAAACCATCTAAAGAGAAATTAAACTACGAATCAATAATTGTTTGATTTTTCACTAACTAATAGCTATAACAATGAATGTAGATTGAAATTTAGTAATCTTCCTCATACCCCTGTGAGAGGCATCAAGGAGTCTATAGCAGAAGAAACACCAAGATCCATTGCCTTATGAATATCTAGAGGTGTTTTCGCTTGCAACATCTAAAAATAAAACAAATTATTCAATCACAAAAACTACAATAGCGATGCATGTCATGGCTTATAATGTATGGGATAATGAACAAGATTTTGAGTACTTATTGAACTATATATTTATTACTATAATGCTTACTATTTTTCCTATCCATATCTTGTTCGAAAGTACCTGTTTTAGGCTTTTATCCATAGTAGCAAGGCGGTGAATAGTTTGATAAAATGCTTTGGTAGACATGTAGGAAAAATGTGGTAGCATAAAGAAGGCAGTGAACTTTTTGAAAAAATGACTCAAAGAAATGCGCTCTCATTGTGATGGAATTCCATGACAAATAAATGTGTCATGACATTCCATCACCATGAGACTACATTTCTTTGAGGAATTTTTTCAAACAGTTTATTGCCTTCTCTATGGTATTATGTTGGGATAGGGTGGATGGTATAGTGTGGTCTTGGTTATGAGATGGAGGGCAATCATGACATGAAGAGGGAGGGGTGGGGATATGAACAAGTGGAATAAGAGGTGTGAACTTCTATGGATTGTTAAATTGAGGATGGGGATGAGGACCTTGAGAAGGATTTGGAGGGGAATTTTGGCTAAAGGCTTGGTTTCTATTCTTAAGGAGTGAGTAGTTTGAAAAAATGTGGTCTCATGGTGATGGAATTCCATTCCATCACCATGAGACCACATTTCTTTGAGGCATTTTTTCAAACTACTCATTTCCTTGTCTATGCTATTGCTTACTATTATGCTTTGATAAATTTTTCCAAGCATCCATAGTTTGTTAGAAAGCACTTGTTTTAGGATTTTAGTCATAGCAGAAAGGAAGTGAACTGTCTAATAAAATTCTTTGGTATACATGTATGGAAAATGTGGTAGCATAGAAAAGGCGGTGAGCTATTTGAAAAAATACCTCAAAGAAATGTGGTCTCATGGTGATGGACATCACCATGAGACCACATTTCTTTGATGCATTTTTTCAAACAACTCATTGTATTGTCTATGTTATTGTGTACTATTATTCTTTCATATATTTTTTCCAAGCATTCATAGTATAGACAAGGCAGTGAACTATTTGAAAAAATACTTCAATAAAAAGTGGTCTCATGGAATGCCATGACAAGAAAATGCAATGATGCAGGAGCATCCAGTGATGTAGGGCAATCTTACATCACCCAAAAAAAATATTTTTCCTTAATTTCCTTAGTTGTTTTGAGTTTTATGATGGCACTTAAGGGGTGTAAGATAGTCAAAAGTCGAAAAAGGTGAAAAATAGTCACTTACTATTTTTAGTAAGTCAGCCTAAATGAGCTCGTATGGACCTGAAAATTTTACCCCAAGGAGAAAAACTGAGAAAAATTTATGGTTGCGAAAGAATTGTCTCAATACCCTTCATGATTTGGGAGATATTAAATTTTTCATCTTGGGAAATTTCTCCAATCCAGCTTCAAATTCATATATGAAAACCTTAGAGGCCCTGAAACAGCTCAAAAAGTTGATGAACCAATCTTTGATGGGTTTGACATTGTGGATCTCTTTGAGAGCTTTCCAACAATATGTTATAATAGCCAATCAGACACTCGGATCAAAAGTTATGGCCCCATGAAGTTGCCCCTCTAAAAAGTGAATTTCATTAAAAAAAATTCCTATGCCAAAAATCAAATGGTGGGACTTTTGGCGCCAAAAAAAAGGGAAAATTGAACTTTCTAGAACATTATAGGGCAGTTATTGGGTAAAATAAAAGGGTTAAGTGGGGGTTGTAGAAGTGGCTCCATTAGTGCAGATTGTGGCTTCAAATAAATTTTTTTTTCAGAGTTGATTTTGTTGTAATGAATCAAGCCCATGAGGCTGTAGCATGTAAGTTTTGAATCTGTAATTTCATTTTCTCAAAATAATTGAAAGTGAGTTATTTTTTTGTCTCACATCTTCTATTTTGGTATCTATTGTTGTGATTTGTGTGGGTTTCAGGTGGTGTGGCCCTCATCAAGTGGTATCAAAGCAGGTTTTCCTAAGTGTGTAAACAGATCGCCGAACGTGAGGTAGTTTGCACCAAGACTTATGGTTGCGGGTTTCTATGAAAAGTGATTAGAATGCCTCTGCAAAGAAATCGTGGTGGTGGGAGAAATGTTATTGTACCAGACGAGGGTTTTAGAGCCCTATAGAGACAAGTTCAAGCACTGCAAGACGAGCTACGTCAAGGGTTTGAGCCAATAAGAGGAGATGAAAGTGAAGATGAAGCTAAAAATGAGGAACAGTTTGAAGAACAAGAAGCAGAAGATCTAGAGTAAGTCAGATTATTTAAGGCCATCTCCAAGATTGGGAAAAGGCCAAAGATTGATGTTTCTACATTATTTGGAAATCTTAATCCTGAAGAGTTGGTTGATTGGATCAACGATATGGAGGAGTACTTTGAGTATGAGGAGGTGGAAGATCCTGAGGGTCAAATTTGCAAAGACCAAGCTAAAGGGTCATGCAATGGAAAGAGGTACAACTAGAAAGAAATCAAAGAGGAAAAGATAAAATAACAAGATGGGTTGGCATGGTGGAAAAATTAAAAAGATAGTTCATTCCTGTGGATTATGAGCTAGATTGTTTGAAGAAGATGCAAGGGTTGAAACAAGCACGAAAACCCGTAAAGGTGTATATAGAAGAATTATACTGTGTCTTGGTCAAAACGGGCCATTTTGAGGCCAATAAGGAGAAAGTTTCCCATTACATAAATGGGTTGAAGCTGAGTATTCAAGAAGAGTTGGGTCTAGTAATAATGTCTGCCATTGAAGATGCATATCAATTTTCTTTGAAAGTAGAAAAAAAGTTGAATAGAAGATTTGAAAGTAAGTAAAGAGGTGGGGGTCGTGGTGGAAATACTAGTGGACGGTCATATGGAGGTCGAAATGAAGATCAAAAGAAGGGTGAAGGATCTAGTAGCAGCCAAAACCAGAAAGGAGATAACACCTACCATCCTCATGATCAAAATAGTTGAGACCAAAGAGGAAGATCTAGATGAGGAACAAGAAAAGAAGACTTTCGTGGAATCTATTTCTAGTGTGGAGAAGGACATAGAGCCTATGAGTTCCCTCAACATAAAGGAAGGAAAAATAGAAGACCTAAGGGTAATGCACGAGTTACAAATGTAGATGAGGATGTTGAGTCTTCACATTCTGAAGATGCAGAAAGAGGAGAGGTTCTTGTTACTAGAAGAGCCTTACTGAATGAGGAGAAGGAACCAACTCAAAGGAAGAATTTATTTCACACTAGATGTAAGTATGAAGGTAAATTTTGCAATGTTATTATTGATGGAGGTAATACTAATAACCTTGTTTTAGAAGAGATGGTTAGTAAGTTACGGTTGGAGAGAAGAAGGCATCCAAATCCATACCGGATTGATTGGTTGCAGAAGGACCATAAAGCTTTGGTAAATGAACAATGTCTAGTAAAGTTCAAGATTGGAAATTACCATGATGAGGTATTGTGTGATATTATGCCTATGGATGTTTTTCATATGTTGTTAGGCAGGCCATGGTAGTTTGATTGGTGAGCAGTACATGATGGACATGCCAACAACTATTCTTTGACAAAGAATGGAGTTCATCATAAGTCGAAGCCCTTAAAAGAGGCAAAGGAAAAGGTATGCAGTAATGTAAGAATTTGTTTGGTTGATGGAAGAAAGTTCCTAGAAGGTAGGAGGCATGAGCATATGTGTTTTGCATTAATCCCTAGAGTTGATAAAGAAGATACTAATGAGGTACCTGTAGAGGTTTCATATATGTTGAATGAGTTTCAAGATATTTTTTTTGACAACGTACCTGAAGGTTTGCCTCCAGTAAGAAAGATTAGTCATCAGATGGACCTAATTTCTAGAGCTAGTTTTCCAAATAAGGCAGCCCATCGAAAGACTCTAGCAGAGAATGAAGAGTTGAACAGACAAGTGCAAGAGTTGTTGTGGAAGGGATTTATTCGAGAGAGTTTGAATCCATGTGCAATACCCGCAGTACTAGCACCAAAGAAGGATGGAGAATGGAGGATGTGTATAGACTCCCAAGCTATCAACAAGATTACTATCAAGTATAGATTTCCCTTGCCAAGGATGGATGATATTATGGATTGTTTGAGTGGAGTTGAGTACTTCACAAAGATAGATTTGAAGAGTGGATATCACCAAATCTAGATTAGAGAAGGAGATGAATGGAAGACAACCTTCAAAACAAAGGAGTGCTTGTACGAGTGTTTAGTCATTCCTTTTGGGCTAACCAATGCACCGAGCACATTTATGTGACTTATGAATGAGGTATTGAAAGAATTTTTGGGAAAAATTATTATTGTCTATTTGGATGATATTTTGATTTTCAGTAAGACATTGGAGGGGCACTTGATGCATGTCCGAAGATTTTTTGAGAAGTTAAGGGAGGAGAAGTTGATTAATTTGAAGAAATGTAGTTTTGTGAAGAGAGAGTTGGTGTATTTTGGATTTGTTGTCTCAGCAGATGTTCTTAAAATGGATCCTAAGAAGGTGAGAGCTATCATTGAATGGCCTAACCCAAGGAGTGTTATAGAGGTAAGATCATTTCATGGTCTAGCAAGTTTTTACAGAAAGTTTATTAAGAATTTCAGTAGTATTTGTGCACCTCTAACTAAAGAAATGAGAGGGAATAGAAAGGATTTTAAATGGACTGTAGGGGAAGCAAAGAGTTTTGATATGTTGAAGAGGAAAGTCACAAAGCAACCTGTTTTGGCACTCCCAAATTTCAATAAGGTCTTTCAGGTAGATTGTGATGCTAGTGGCACTGCCATAGGAGTTGTTTTGAGTCAAGAAGGTAAGCCTATTGCCTATTTTAGTGAGAAGTTGAATGATGGTAAGAAGAAATATTATGTCTCTGATTAGGAGTTTTATGCTATAGTTTAGGCTTTGAAGAAATGGAGACACTATTTGTTGCCAAAAGATTTTTTTTTATATATTGATCACTAGGCCTTGTAGTATCTCAATAGTCAAGGAAAGTTAAACCAAAAGCACTTGAAATGGGATGAGTTTTTGTAGAGTTATACTTTTGTTTTAAAGCACAGGAGTGGAAGGTCAAACAAAGTTGCAGATGCCTTGAGTAGAAGGCAAAATATGTTGATAGAGATGATAATAGAGGTTGTTGGGTTCAATGAACTCAAGAGTTTGTATCCTGAAGATCCAGACTTTGCAGAAGCTTGGAAGGCTTGTTTTGAACCTATTACATTGGATAGAACAAGATGGTTGGATTTCTTAATCCAAGATGGGATGTTGTTTAGAGGAATCCAATTGTGCATTCCTAGGAGTTCTATGAGAGAGAGAATCTAATCAAGGAAAAGCATAATGGAGGATTGGCTAAACATTTCAGTCAAGATAAGACCATTGCTCTTGTTAGTGAGAATTATTATTGGCCATAATTACAAAAATATGTGAAGAAGTTTGTACAAAGTTGTAGAGTATGTCAGATGATGAAAGGAACAATTCATAATACTGGATTGTATCAGCCATTTCCTGTACCTGAGAGGCCATGGGAGGATATTAGCATGGATTTTGTTCTTGGCTTTCCAAGGAAACAAAGAGGGCATTATTCTATATTTGTGGTGGTGGATAGATTTTCAAATATGGCACATTTCATTCTGTGTCATAAGACCAATGATGTTCATATTGCAGAGTTGTTTTTCAAAGAGGTGGTGAGACTACATGGTCTACCAAAGAGTATAGTTTCAGATAGAGATACCAAATTTGTTGGTTATTTCTGGAGGACATTATGGAAGAAGTTGAAGATAGATTTGAAGTTTAGTTATGCACACCATCCACAAACTGATGGACAAATAGAGGTGGTGAACAAGAGTTTGGGTAGCCTACTAAGATGCTCAGTAGGAGATAAACCCAAGAGATAGGATTTGATTATATCATAGGCAAAATTTTCTTACAACAATTATGTCAATAGGAGCACTGGTAAATCACCATTCCAAATTGTATATGGGAGTAGTCCAAGAACTGCTTCTTAACTAAGAAAGATGGATAGGGGAGAAGAGTAGTGCTGAGGTTGAAGATTTTGTTGAGCACCTAAAGAATTTGCATGAAGAGGTGAAAAAACATATCGATAAGATGAACTCGCAATATAAGGCTAAGGAATATCATAAAAGGAGGTATAAGGAGTTCTAGGTAGGAGATGAAGTCATGTGGTTCATTTGTGAAAGGAAAGGTTTCTAGTTGGTACATACAAATTAAAGATGAAGAAGTTTGGACCATGCAAGATCCTGAAGAAGCATGACTCAAGAAATGCATGAGGTAGAAATGCCTGATGAAATTCATATTTCATCTATGTTTAACATTTTAAATTTAACAAAATATCATGGAGGAATTGATGAAATAATAGAAGCATAGTGGAATATCCCAACACCTACTTCAAAAAATGAGGAGATAGAAGAAATTTTGTATAGTCATGTGGGTAGAAGCACAAGAAACAAGCAATATGCAGAGTACTTGGTGAAGTGGAGAGGAAGGTATGTTGAAGATTCATTGTGGTTGTGTGAGGCTGAGGTTAACCATCTTGGTTTTCCTCTAACTTCTGAGAAGTGACAGGTTCACTTTTCAAATTACCCTGGGTGTCTGATGCAGGAGCATCCAACGGTGTAGGGAAATCTTGCATCACCCAAAAAAAATATTTTTCCTTAATTTCCTTAGTTGTTTTGGGTTCCATGATACCACTTAAGGGGTGTAAGATAGTCAGAAGTCAGAAAAGGAGAAAAATGGTCACTTACTATTTTTAGTAAGTCAGCCTAAATGGGCTCACATGGACATAAAAATTTACCCCAAGGAGCAGAACTAAAAAAAAATTATGGTCACGAAATAATCATCTCAATACCCTGCACGGTTTGGGAGATATTAAAGTTTTCATCCCAAGAAATTTCTCCAATGTAGCTTCAAATTCAAATATGAAAACCTTAGAGGCCCCGAAACAACTTGAAAATTTGATGAACCGATCTCTAATGGGTTCTGCGTTGTAGATCTCTTTGAGAGCTTTCCAACAATATGTTATAATAGCCAATCGAACACCCAGATCAAAAGCTATGGCCTTGCAAAATTGTCCCTCTAAAAAGTGAATTTCATTAAAATTTCTTCCTAGGCCAGAAATCAAATGGTGGGACTTTTGGCGCCAAAACAAAAGGGAAAATTGAACTTTCTAGAACATTCTAGGGCAATTATTGGGTAAAATAAAAGGGTTAAGTGGGGGTTTTAGAAGGTGGATCCATTAGTGCAAATTGTGGCTTGGAATAATATATATATATTTTTTAGAGTTGATTTTGTTGTAATGAATCAAGCCCATGAGGCTATAGCATGTAAGTTTTGAATCTGTAATTTCATTTTCTGAAAAATAATTGAAAGTGAGTTATTTTTTTATCTCACATCTCCTGTGTTGGTATCTATTGTTGTGATTTTTGTGGGTTTCGAACGGTGTGGCCCTCATCATGTAATTGGAAACTTCTTCTAGTTATTACTTATGCTATGCAAAGTAATTGGATCACTGCTTATGTTGATTTTCTAAAAAACTACATTGTAATTGAAATTTTGTCATCTATCAACATCTAGTTATTAGTTATGCAATGTGAAGTAATTCTTTGAGTTTGAAATATGTGCAATGCAATGTAATCAATGATATGCATATAAACTACACAAATCTATTAAGTATAATTCATTAGTTAAACTCTTTATTCTATTACCTACGTGAAGGTTTGTACTCCATTGGCATTGGGAGGTGTTCCCATGAAACCTCCAATATTAGCCTATTCAACATCCAAAATCAGATATTAGAATACCATTCATATAACAATTCTATTCACATGTAATATTTATAATTCTTTACTAGTTACATACCTCAGCGGTAGATGTAGTGGAGTAAAAAAAGGTAGAGGGCCAATGTATCCAATATCAACACTGTGACCCTAAAATTTTATTACAATCATTAAACTAAATTAGTTAATCTTTCATTTCAAAAATGAAATTTAATAAATCAAATTCAATGAACATGCTAACATTTACCTAAGTATCGACACCGAAAACCTCATTCAAAATGTCATCTGCCATCACCATCTCCACAATTGTAGGCATATCTTGTGTGTACCAACCTCCTGACTGTCTGTGGAGTCATATGTACAGGCCGACCCACAAACATAACAAGAATGGGGTGGAATCCTACCCCTCAAACTCTCCCTTGTATGGCGTTGTACTGCAAGACTGGCACACTGGATGATACTCTGGGTCATAGAGCCAATAGACTACAGAGTGTCCACCTCAACACTCTCTTTCATGGCAAAAGGGATAGCAACGTGCTCATACATCGGCCTAGCAAGTGCTTGTCTCCCTTACTACTGAGGATCAATACATGCACCTGGTCTATCCTGTGTCAAACCTCCACCTCTCCCTTGAAATTCCCTCATATCAAAATAGTTGGGGATTTTGTTGAGGATGAACTTGCAGTAGAGTTTCCTCAAGAAATATTGGGGGACCTCATTATTGTTGCATGGTGGATGGTCAAAAACCATCCACCACCTATCCTAAAAATTGTTCCTAATCCCTTGGTGGTTGCACCAATGGATAGAAAACCTCTTGCTATTAAGGTCAAGAGTTTGATTTGTGTGTGGGTTAGTGAATAATGAGCACAAATCATATTTTGTAATTTTTTCATCTTTTACTTCTTTATATGATAATTTATCTGCATAAAAATTCCTACACTCTTGCCTCTTATCCGCCCAACCAGTTAATTGTTTGCTAATTGCATCAACATGTGTTAACATGGATTTGAGTGAATTTGCAAATGTGATTCTTTCTGAGGTTGAACTTACAAGATCATTCAACCTCGTGATTAACTCCTCAATCTATTTTTTGTTGTTTTCTATTTGCTCCATTAAATTTTGTTGAATACCAGGAGGAGGTTGAGGAATTGTTGGAGGAGTTTGTTGTTGTGGTTGTTGAGGATTTTGTTCATGTTCTTTTCCATGAGAAGGAGAAGGATCTTGAGGAGGATTTTGAGGTTGATTATCATCTCCTACAAATTAAAGAAATGAACATAAAAAATAACCTAAATTTACCTATTTAACAACAAAAAAACAAAAAAACAAACAATGCTTACTTATTCGACCTCCCTATTGATGTGGCGGCATCCTAGTAGCAAAATTGCATAGATTCGATGAAAAATTTGCAAGTTTTGATGCTTCCAAAATGTGAGTGCACAATACCAAGGTTTGTTGGCCACGGGCAAGAAAATTTGATGTAGTAAAAATGAAATGAAATGGATTTGATTTTTTTGTTTTAATAAGCTATAATGCGAGAGCGTTATAATGCGAGAGCGTTATAGTGTGAGAGAGTTATAATGTGAGAACATTATAGGCTTGATGTGACTGAGACTTAGGCTCAGTAACACCAAGCCATAATGCGAGCGTGTTATAACACACTTACGTTATAGCCTTTCAAAAAAAAAAAAAATTGGCCATTTTTTGGCCCCCTACCTTTTTGCACCCGCCCTCCAAGGAATGATAATGTGCATACAAGAAAGACTAGTGAACTCTAACATTACAAGCATCACTTGGGATCGATGATGATGGTAATCATTCTAAAGAATGATTAAATTTTTTTTCTAATGGCATACTATTATACGATCTTAGTGATCGTGCCAACATAAATAAAAGTGGAAAGATACATTTGTCTGGCCATTGTCCATTGTGAATGATGCAAAATGTCTAAATAACAACGATGATTGTCCATCATTCTATGAATGATTACTAAGACCCACACACCCATGTGGTGCGGTATACCTGTTCGGTCTTTTCAACATGAAGAACAATAAAAATATGGAGGTTAATAGTGGAGAAAGATACCGCTTCCCTTAGAGGGAATGGTGAACGATTTTAAAATCATTACAAATCAGAGAATAATCTGGCTATCGGTTTCAACCGAATAGCCATGGAAATGGCTAATGAAACATGCATGCCTTCAATAAAATGAATAGAGGGTGATTACATATAACATTTAGTGCATAAACATAATTGGTTATCATGCTGATAGGGAGAGCATGCACAGATCTTGTGCATGCAAGGGATGGCCGATAAGGCCCTTGCAACAAGACAGAGAATATGATTAGTTTCATATAATGACTTCCTAGCATCGAAGCAAAATATGCTTGCATAAAAATGGACATCTAATGGTTTAACACCATTTCAAATGGAATCAACAATATGAAAGGAAATGCAAGTTTGTGAATAGACTATACTAGGAAATCAAGCATATACAAAAGCCATCGATTTACCTCTGATTTGTGGGATTTTTCCTCAAATTTTTCCTCCTTTCCCAGCTGGGTCGATTCTCTTGCCTTCTTTTTCCTCAATCCTCATTGGCGCAGTTAGTCTTCTCCTCGATTCCTTGCAAGAATTTCATACCACCAAAATTTGTTGGAGTATGATACCACTAAGAGGGGGGGTGAATCAGTGGTATGATAAATTTAAACTTAATTCAAATAATCTCTTTCAATTATTTTGAACATATGGAATGTAGATTTCAGATTTGATCATTCATCAAATAAAAATAACAAGCTTGTAAAGCCTTAAAAATTTGAATGAAAAAGATCATAATCAAATCACACAAACTAAGAACACCATGACACAATTTTTATGAGTGGAAAACCCTCATAGGGATGAAAAAACACTCAGGAAAAATTTCCTCACTAGATTAATAAATTTTCCTTGATTACAGAGCCTCACTGGCTACTTTTTATGCCTCATTGGCTACACAATATGCCTCACTAGAAAAGCCTCACTAGCTACAAAATATGCCTCACTGGAAAATACAGCCTCATTGGAAAAATACAGCCTCATTGGCTACACAAAATGCCTTACTGGCAAACACAACTGCTTCACTGGTATTTAATGTTGTTATAGCCTCACTGGCATTTCAAGTTAGCAACTACCTCACTGGAAAAACAATATTTGCACATCAAAATGATTCTAAAAATAAAAATGACAGAGTGAAATCTCTATTTCATTACAACACATTTCTTGATTGTCTCATTTTCATTTGAGACTCAAGAATCTGAATGTATAAACAATTACAATTTGCACTTAAAGTTCCTTCTTACTGCTCATTAAAAACTTCCTAATCAAATATTCACAACATGATTATAACAGTAAATACAATTCATATAACATGGCTATGTGATATCAACATGATAATCAACCAAAAGAACAAAGGTACCTGAGAACAATGTATATATTGTAAATCTGCTCATAACTGAAAGCATCACCGAATGGTTCTAACCACCATAAAGATACATGTCACCAAAGACAAGTCCTTTGCAAGACACACTTTCATCTTTGTTAGGTCAAGATACAAAACATAACAATGACACACTAAACCTTTGAAATAAAGTTTGCAAAACCCTTCGAAACTTTTGGAACAGTATAGACAACAATAATGAAAAATAAATTCCAAGTATCTTGTTCTTGCAGAAATTTAGAGATTTTGACTTAGGGTTTGACATTACTGAAAGAGAAGTCGATAAACTGTGAACCAATAGTGCTAAACCTATTGATGCCACATCCCTGAGCTTTGTCATATCAGACTACTGTGATGCCTTTGAATCCTAACTCCCACTGTCAAAGCCTTCGTGCCCTATCACACCACTATGTGAAATGATAAACATTAACATGTGCCCACATAAAATGAGCTCGATAACCTTCCCTACAATAATAAGTGAAACATTATAATATGTGAAATAATCAACCTAACCAAGTGTCTTTTTCCATGACAAAACAAAACATTATAACGTGTATGCAATAATATACCCATGACAAAACCTTTGTCAACTTTACCAAATAAACCTCATTTGATGCCAAAACACTACATTATTGCTTTTGTCCATTGCAACAGTATAATCCTCATTTTTCCTCATAGTGTTTGTGCAAGTAATCAACTCATGATGGTTGAACTTGTTTGACATCTATGCCGACACACTATCAATGCCCATCTATGCCAACACACTATCAATTCCCACATCTCACAATCTTTGTGCAAATATTTAATACAATCAACCTACTTCATAAACCACCAACCTTTGACATCAATGAAAAACTATGCCAAAGCCAACAAACTCCCCCTTTGGCATTGATGTCAACTTCTCTCCCTGTGACGATTACAAACTCTCCTAATCAACTCACCTTGCATCAGTGAAAATTTCTCCACCTTTGAAAAAAAAGACAAAGGAATACGTCTGCACCAAAAAAGTACTCCCCCTATGAAGAAGCTCATGGTTCAAGATTCAATCAAGACAAAGTGATCACTCTTTCTAAAAGGATACTACACCACACAACTGACTGAAAGTATACAGAGATTAGACTGAGACACATCTGATCTTAAAATAATTTTGGCATCATATTCTTAGCTGACTTAGCTGATTAGACTGATTTTCAATAAAATTCTCTCCCTAATAAAGGAATGATAAACTCCCCCTGGAAATGAGCTCATGATAGAAGCAACAACAATCAAATACTCTTGTATTGTATTTGTCAGATCAATAAAGTGTACTATGTTTAGTGACATTGTAGTGGAAGCTCATCAAAGGAGATGCCAAGAATGGAGGCTATAATAACACCAGAAAAATCCATAACACTAGAACACTATCATTGTCATCATTGATACTAAGCATGTACTATGCATTGTACAACTTATCCATACATTAGTCACCTATAAGTATATGGAAAGTCGAGGAACCACCAATGACTGAGATTGAGGTAAGCTCTACATGAAGTACTATCCATTAGCAAAGGCATAAATAACATTGTCCAAAAGTCATGAATGGCATTGTGTCAACTGTCATACAATCTACAACACTGTAAACCATGACATCACATCTCATTGATTAGCATGACAAAGACTGATTACTAGCTATATTGCACTTATATCATAGTGGGAGAGCAAAGACAATGTCAAATTTTGTCCAACTTGTATTGAAGCTCTTCATTGAAGTTTGAACTTAACACTTGCCCAAGGTCACTCTAACAAATAACTGTTCCAACATTGAATGAGCCATACCATAGAAGTAACACAATCTGTGAAAGGTATTTGAAACTCAAGCACTAGACATTACCACAGTCCAAACAATGACAAGTACAATTGTCAATGCACAGAACAAGATTTATGTACCCAAGAATGATGCCATCTAGACTGTCCACACACCTCAAAACAAGATAACCACCATCAAGAATAGTCCAAGGACTATGCACTGTATGGTAACTATCACACAAATTGATCAGTCACAAAGGTATCCACAAGTAGTGGTCACGAGGGTTTCAAGAACACTGGTCTTAAGAACATAGTCACTGTTCCAACCACTGTTAACTGGAAAGAATACCATGCAAGACACAAAGGTAAAAACTTGAAAAGTAGATCACACATATCAATGTAATCACTTTGTGATCAGATCCTTGCAAGCAACATAATTTTCATGAATTTGTTCAACCTTTATTGTTCAAACTCATTCAACACTATCTTCATCTCAGATGGAAAACGATCATGTAAAGCAAGTGAAGATATTATAAAAGCAACATAGAAACCATTTAAGGTATGACTGTCATGGGAAATTTATGAACCAATGCATCCATACCCCTTGAAGCAGTAACAAGTACCAGTACCACATACCTTTTCCCATGAAAATAAGTCACTGCTCAAAAAATATTGAAAGGTCCATTGTTCAAAGTAAGCATTGGCATTGCCAATATTGCCATCACTATCATGCAAAAATCACATAATTGATAATTACCAATACAATTTAACTAGAGCAAGTTTCAAAATGGTCTTCAAACTGTCCCTTTCTAGAATATACATGAAGAGTTCCAAGTGACTAGCAAAGATAATGTTCCATCCACTGTCAACAAGAACAAAACCATGTACTTATTCTATCATTAATATTCAAAGCACTGTTAATAAGAGTCATTAACAACAAGTCCACTCTAGCAAACACCAATACCAGGTATTCACAAACTATAATGAGCATTGTTTCTATAAACATGAATTGAAATGAATTAACCAAGAAGCCAAGCATCATCACTGCATTTAGCAAATCAAAGTCAATGTCTCAAGTTAAGTTATCAAGGTACTTTCCTCTTCCATTATCAAATACCAAACCTTAATATGTATACCAATACCACATTTTGTATATGCAAGATAAAATATTGTTTAGAAAAGCAAATGTTGCTATGTTGTCTACTCCATTAAACTATCATCAAGTTTGTACAATTTGACACAAAGACATTGTCATATATTGGCATATCAATGTGAGACCACTGGTTTATATAAATATGTCCTTTCAAGCACTTTGTGCAACTTTCAACTATCATCAAAATCCAAGATGTCACCATAGCCATCAAGATTCAAAATATCCATGTTCCATAATAAGATCCAAGTTCCAAAGTCACTAGAAAAAATAACTAAAAAAACAGACTTATCACAAGCAACCAATGATATATCACTATCACTTCTATCAAGAGCATCCATCACTTGTGAAACAAACCAACACATCATGTGTTCAAGCAAAGCTTATAATTAAAACTCAATACTATCCATAAAGAACATGTTATGTAACAAATCAATTGAGCATTAGTAAAGACTCTATCCTGAGCATCATCAAAGCACTGTTTGCATGCAAAGCATTCAATTTCCCTATTACCAAAGATCAAGCAAGATAGTAGTCTACAAAAACTAGAACTATTACCAACATCAAAACACCAAAACACTGCAAAGACACAACTTCTTTACTACTTACTATAGGGTTTGAATGATAAAACTATAAGCACCTCCCCCTATCCTCATGCTCCTTTTTATACACTTATAGATGTCACTTGTGCAGTGTGCACAAGCTTAGACTCATCCTTCTCCTAGTTTTACTTTCTTCTTGGGATGTTTCCTTCTTCAAACTTTCTTCTCTGGTTTCACAAACCTAGTTCTACAGTGCTTTGCAACATGACCATGGTTATGGCATAACATATTACATTCATATTCTCAAAGAATGCATATTGACTCCTTTTAGACCTTCTTCTACAATATCTTGCTTTATGCCTATAACCATTACATAAATAACAATAACCAGGAAATGAATAATTGTACCTCACTGATTGATCTTGCCAAGTAGGTGGAGATCCTATGAACTGTTTAGCTCTATTTTTTCTTCCTTTGTTGATGTCTTTGAACTATCTACTATCAATAGTCTTAGGGGTAGCAGAATGATAATTTAAATCTATCTTCGTTCTTGGTGTTTTTCTAACTCCAGAACTCTGTCCTTCTACAAAGCCCAAACTAGTAATGTCCTTGTGATGTTTTTGCTTACTTAACATCTCATTCAAATTGTTGGTGCTCTCATCAAATTTCTGATTATTTTCTAAATGCTTTCTATCATTCTCAAGATCTTTCCTTAGAGAGCCTATTTCTCCTTCCAGTTTTTGGAATTCAACTATTTTAACTTCCAAATCAAATCTTGTCATATTTGCTATCCTCTTATTTTCTTTAATCCCTAATTTCAAATTGACAATTAACTCATCTTTTACAGTGTGTTCTTTTAACAGATAATTTTCCTCTGGTTGTGTTCTTAGAGACAACACTTCAACCTCTATCCTTTGACAATCTACTACTTTGGTTTGAAACTTCATGCAAGTGGCTTCAACTTTTCTAGACTCTTCCAGTTGCAACTTTAACCTTTGATTCTCCATTCTAAGTTTCTTAATCTCATCAAGGGCATAAATAAGTTCACCTTCAAAATCAATTTCACACTCATCTTCCACATACTCCTGTTCAAAATCACTCACTAAGTGATCTCCTTTATTTACATTCTTCTCTATGAAATCATCTTTTGTACTAGGTTTAAGTGATGTTTGTTGTTCAACATTTTGTTGGGTATTTCTTTTTTCTCTATTTATTTTGCTTTTTTCCATAATGAGTACTCCACTACCAGGAACCCCTAAGTTTGTTAGACTTATGCAAGGGTATGGCTCTAATACCACTTGTAGGAGTATGATACCACTGAGAGGGGGGGTGAATCAGTGGTATGATAAATTTAAACTTAATTCAAATAATCTCTTTCAATTATTTTGAACATATGGAATGCAAATTTTAGATTTGATCATTCATCAAATAAAAACATGTTTGTAAAGCCTTCAAAATTTGAATGAAAAAGAGCATAATCAGATCGCACAAATTGAGAACACCATAACACAATTTTTATGAGTGGAAAACCCTCATAGGGGTGAAAAACCACTCAAGAAAAATTACTTCACTGGCTTAATAAAATTTCCCTAATTATAGAGCCTCATTGGCTACTTTTTATGCCTCACTAGCTACACAATATGCCTCACTGGATACAAAATATGCCTCACTGGAAAATACAACCTCACTGTAAAATATAGCCTCATTGGCTACACAAAATGCCTCACTGGCAAACATAACTGCCTCACTAGAAAACACAACTGCCTCACTAGCAAACACAACTGCCTCACTGGCATTTAATGTTGTTATAGCCTCACTAGCATTTCAAGTTAGCAACTACCTCACTGGAAAAAAATCTTTTCACATCAAAATGATTCTAAAAAAAAAAAAAGACAGAGTGAAATCTCTATTTCATTACAAAGCATTTCTTGATTGTCTCATTTTCATTTGAGACTCAAGAATCTGAATGTATAAACAATTACAATCTGCACTTAAAGTGCCTTCTTACTACTCATTACAAACTTCCTCATCAAATGCTCACAGCATGATTATAACAGTAAATGCAATTCATATAACATGGCTATGTAATATTAGCATGATAATCAACCAACAAAACAGAGTTGCCTAAGAACAATGTACATATTGTAAATCTTCTCATAACTGAAAGCATCACTGAATGGTTGTAACCACCATAAAGATACCTGTCACTGAAGATCAAGTTCTTTGTAAGACACACTTTCATATTTGCTAGGTCAAGATACAAAACATAACAATGACACACTAAACCTTTAAAATGCAGTTTGCAAAACCATTCAAAACTTTTGGAACAGTATAGACAATAATGAAAAATAAATTCCAAGTATCTTATTCTTGCAAAACTTTAGACATTTCGACTTAGGGTTTGACATTACCGAAAGAGAAGTCGATAAATTGTGAACCAATAGAGCTAACCCTGTTGATGCCACATCCCTAAGCTTTGTCACATCAGACTACCATGATGTCTTTGAACCCTAACTCCCACTGTCAAATCCTTCGTGCCCTATCACACCACTTTGTGCAATGATAAACATTAACATGTACCCACACAAATGAGCTTGAGAACCTTCCTTACAATAATATGTGCAATAATGTGCCCGACCAAGTGTCTTTTTCAATGACAAACAAAACATTATAACGTGTATGCAATAATATACCCATGACAAAACCTTTGTCAACTTTATCAAATAAACCTCATTCGATGCCAAAACACTACATTATTGCTTTTTTCCATTGCAACAATATAATCCTCATTTTTCCTCATAGTGTTTGTGCAAGTAATCAACTCATGATGGTTGACCTTGTTTGAAATCTATGTCGACACACTATCAATTCCCATCTATTCCAACACACTATCAATTCCCACATCTCACAATCTCTGTGCAAATATTTAATACAACCAACCTACTTGATAAACCATCAACCTTTGACATCAATGAAAAACAATGCCAAAGCCAACAAAATGGTAACATGTTCTCCCTTACCTGTTCACTCCATTAAAGGGTCATTTCACTTTATTATTACCCTCAATTAGTCGCCCACTACTGCATTCAAAAATCTTAGCCTTCAATTTGAATGCAAACTACTCTTCCATAATATCTTCTTTATGACATTATTAAAAAAATATTTTCTTTACAAATGTTTAATCACCTTTAAGAAATGAACTTTTATTTTACCCAAATAATAGCTTCTAAATAAAGTTGTTTTCTTATCCTTTAAGTTTACCTTTTTAAATACATACATATTTGTTTAACCATGCTATCATTTTCTTTTAAATTTAGAAAAGATGAGATCAAGATAGACAATTTGAATAAGGAATCACATGTATAACATTCCACAAACCCATTTTTTCAATCATTGAATCATTTTGAATCAGATCAATATAATCTTCTAAATGAAATTTTAAATGCAGATATCATGTTGTTTAGTGGTTTGTGCACCCAAATTCCATCAAGCTTACCATTCAATCTAAATAAATGATCCTACCTCAATTGTGTTCTCATCCTTCAACTTGTTTCTTGCATTAGCACACACTTGCACTTGAACAGTTCATCAATAATGTTCAATCATGATAAAGTATAAGATAGTTCAAAAGATCACATAGTTAAAAGACAATCAACTTCTTTCAAACATTTTCAAAATATCAAATTTATCATTCAACATATTGAATTTCCTCAATTATTTTTTTTAACATATTATAATTTAAATGTAATAAAAATTTGAGATATTGACACTTAGCCAAAGCATGCATTATGGCTAACATCTCCTTATCATATATGGAATAACTCCTTTCACTTCCCCTTAATTTTTTGCTCTCAAAGGCAATGGGATGCTTATTCTACATGAGGAAAACCCCTATACCCTCTCCAGATGCATCACACTCAAGCTCAAATGGATTAGAAAAATCTAGAATAGCTAATACTAGGCATGAGCTCATCAATTTCTTGAGCTGATCAAAAGATTTCTTTGTTGATTCAGACCAAGTAAATGCCCCTTTTTTGGTCAAATCAGTAAGTGAAGTAGCAACCTATGAAAATCACTTAACAAATCTCCTATAGAACCCACACAAACCAAAAATACCCTTAAGTTGTGTCAAATTTGTGGGTGGTGGCCAATCAAGTATTGCCTTAATCTTTTGAAGATCTACTTGCACGCCATTAACACTAACAACAAGCCACAAATACAATAGCTATGTCATCCCAAACTCACACTTGGATTCTTTTGCAAAAATTGATTTACTCTCAGGAATGGCTAACACCTCATCCAAGTGTTGTAAATGCTCTTCCCATGATCTACTAAAAACAAGGATGTCATCAAAAAAGATTAAAATAAACTTATGAATTTGCTTGCTAAACACCCTGTTCATGCATGATTGGAAAGTAGCTGGAGCGTTTGTCAAGCCAAATGGCATGATAAGAAACTAGTAATGTCTAAAATGGTATCTAAAAGTAGTCTTCTCCACATCCTCCTCCCGAACTCTAATCTGATGGTACCTCGATCTCAATTCTATCTTAGATAAGTAAATTGCTCCATGCAACTCATCTATAAGCTCATCAATGTGTGGAATAGGTGTAATTTCATAAAATTGCACCCCTTGCAATTTCACATACATTCTTGTATCCACTTTGGTTTCCACTCCCTTAGCATCTTGTGTAGGCTCATTTTAGCCCCTGCATCAGCCTTTTTCCCCTCTCAAGATGCTCGGGACCCCTTTTTAGCAGCTACCCTTGTGTGTCTGCTTTGCGTTGAATGTTGTACTTTTCTCGTTCGTGTCATTTTGTAGTGTGATGTGTTCAGACACTAGCATGTCGCGTGGACATCCTGTGACATTTCAACGCTCAAATGACTATCTTTGAGCATGCTTGCCACTTTTTAGCTTGTTTTTTTGGTGGTAACGACTCAGGTCACCTTGTAACCACCCGAGAAGCATATTTTTGCTTCCCTTCTCTCTTTAAAAGCTATCTTTTCAATCCATTTGTATCTCTAGCTTCATTCCAACTTCTAGCTTCTTTCCAGCCTTAGCTCTATGATTTTCCCTCTTGTTGTTTTGCTTGCATAGCTCAATACAGCTTGTTACAGTAGCTTCAAGCACTCTCAAGCTCTCTTAGCAACATTCTTTGTAGCCCTCTTGGCTCTCACATCTATCTCCCTTACCTTATGCTTGCGAGCACCCTGGGATTCCATATCCCCTATCTATTGCATCCTTACTCATGATACGGGTTCTCCTCCTTCAGCAGGGATTGCTTTTATCACTCATATTTTGTGATAGGGGTTCTCCTCCTCAAGCAGGGATTGCTTTTATCACATCGCATTTGTTTACTTCTCTCATTCCCTCTATTTTTTTTGCTTTCCGTGGAGGTGGGAACACCAAAATGGGGGTTTGATTGAGGAAAACCCCTTTACAGCCCCAACAATTTCTCTAGATCTTACACATGCAGGTATTGAAGACATTCATGTACCGAAGGCTTCATCACTTGCATGGCTATAAGCATTTCCTTTCTATCTCTTATTCTCTTTATCATCTATTTCACTTTATTTCAGTTCTATTACGTTCTGTTATTTTCCCGTGTTTTGTAAGTTCTTAGTAATCTGATTGTTAGTAGTCACTTTGTCATTTTTTTGTGATAAATTCACCTTTCTAGTTCGTATGAGACATAAGCGTGCTTTTGGGATGCCAGTGCATCGCGTTATCGTCTATATCTCAAGCTATCGTCCTTTGGCCGAGAGCTTGCCAGTTTGTCTAGAGAATCTTTGTGACCTACTCTTCTTTATTCTAAAACTTTTGCACTATTGCTTGAGGTGGTTTAGGGTAGTTTGCCCCATGAGGCTCTCTGAATAAAGAGAACTCATGAGTAACAAACCCCCCTTCTCTACATTTTGGTGAACTCGACGTGAAGTAGCAACTTTTTTTTTTAAAACTATGACTTTATTTACCCCTACTTGGTGGGGTCATAACTTTTAATTCAATGCTCGAAATTCAGAACCATTTGCATCGTTGAAAAGATCTCCAAGGGGAATAATTCAATCCCTAAAATATTGTGCCTTTGGTAGCTGAATTTTAGGGATCGATGCAAGTTTCAACCCCAAATTTCGCTTTGAAGACCTCCGAAAATACAAATTACTAGAACCTATAAAATACCAAAAAAAATAGAAAATATGGATTTTTGGTTTTTCTTAGTTTTGTCGCCAAAATGAATTTAATATCCTCTTTTGTGAGTTTAGTATTTAATTATATTCAAAAATATTAGTGATGTTCCATTTCATGCATGTGATGGTGACTTGGCTTTGCCTATGCCACTTGGTATCTTTGATCCTTCTCACAAAATTCCTCTTGCTTCGAAGGATATCTTGTTGCAAGAAGATGCAATCATTGATACTTTCGTTAACATTACTCTACCTTCTATTCATTCCAATGCACTCTCTTTTGGAGATGATGCGTTCATGAATGATGAATCTCTTCTCTATTCCAATGCACTCTCTTGTAGAGATGATGTAGTAGTGAATGATGAATCTCTTTCCACATTTGATCTTGTTTGGATCGATGTTAAAAATATGTCTTCAAATAATTTACTAGTTGTGATGATTCTATAAATGTAATCTATGTCTCTGCTGCCCCTCAAAGGCCTAAGAGACCGGTCATTTACCTAACCCTAGCTAGTCCTTCTCCTAAAAGGGTTTGTTCTATTAATGGTGTTGCATTTGATAGTGATTCTCCTGATCTTCCTATGGCTCCCTCTTACAAAGCGATATCCCATACCTATTAGAATAGAATGAATAAACAACCAAGCCTTCTTCAAGCACCTAAATCTATGACTAAAGCACTTGGTGATTATGATTTTTTCAAGCAACCTCGGGTTACTCTGACTAAGATCCCACTATGGGATTTGCTTCAGTCTGCTTTGGTTTATCAAGGAATGCTTCAAGAAGCCTTGTAGAATATCCCCTTTCCTTCCTCCACTAGGCCAACAAATGTTAATGTGTTGATGGCTTATATTCGTGCAGATTCACCGAATATTACATTCTATCCACATGAAATTCCGCCCTCGAATGTGCAGAAACAAGTAGACCCTTTAATGATCATAGTTAACATTAATAAAATTGGCATTAGACGTACTCTTGTTGATTCTTGTTCGACGCTCAATGTATGTAGCATTGATCTATTACCTAAGATTAATATTCATTCATCTTCTCTTAATGCTTCTTATGTTGTCATTCATGGGTTCGATAATGTCGGTCAACAAGCCCTAGGCACAATAGTCTTGCCTTTGAGGTTGGGACCCATTATTGTACCCACTGTTGTATATGTTATGTCAGAAAAGTTACCTTATAACCTTCTTCTTGGTAGACCGTGGATTCATGTTATGGCTACAGTCTCATCTACCTTGCATAAATCTATTAAGTTCATTTGCAATAATTAAGTAGTCATAGTTAAGGTTGACCCTGAGGCTATGCACTTATGTGAAATGGCAGTTGTTGGTCAGGTTTTAGTTGTGCCTACTCTTCTTCCTTCAGTGTCTTCCATTGTGTCAATGTTTACTCTAGCAGTACTTACTACAAAGGATACTCTTGAGATGTCCCTAGAGAAGATACTTCTAAAGCAAGAAATCCTAAGTCTACTCCTCAAAAGAATGCATGTCTTGGTGATGATTGGGGTTCTCTAAACTTTAATTAATCCTTCAGTGGAGAAAATAAAGTTGCCCCGATCCACTTAGACCTTCCAATAACATCATCCAAACTTGCTATCAAAGATGATCATTCTTTTGTATTGCGAGATAGTGTAGATTGTAATGTTCTTAGTGTTGATCCTCCTTCTAAGGAAGATGATTACACTTTTTCTAAAGAGGATAATGTTGGTAGTCTTGTTAATAAGGATGATGGTGATCCCATAGAGGAGCATAATCCCCATTGCTGGAACAAGGCTCTCTATGAAGATCCTCCTTCTCAAGATTTGAAAACATGTTATGGCCCTAGCTTTAGGCTTGCCTCTAAATGTGGTTATGGGCGTAAAGGTTGTGGGTGTAATGAACAAGGCATTAAAGTCCCTATAGAATTCACACCCCATAAGTGTAATTTGGGGCTTGGTTGCTCGAATGAACAATCTAAACGAAAGCCATGGTTGAGTGACATGAATTCTTCTCAACCTCGTTCTCGTGGATTGGTCCATCCTCCATTGTCTTCTATCTCCATGTATTCTTCTTGCGAGTAGTCAAACCTTTCTCCACAAGAGAAAGGGTTGCTTCTTGCTCATTCTTTATCTAAGAAAGAGTGTATTTTGTTGCGGATTCTTAAAGCTCGCTTGATTACTATTCCTTCTCCTACAAGCAAGAATCTTCATAAGGATGATAAAGTAGAACATTCTTTTTGTACATACCATCGAGTGCCTGGGCATTCCACTAGTGAATGTAAGGCCTTGAAAGATAAAATAAAACAACTTCATGATTCAAGTGCCATCACTCATGTGTTTGCTAATGCACTTGCATCTCCTTCAAATGACAAGTGATATCGAGGTTTACCTTTGTCCTACATGTTCTAGGCATCTTTCATGGTTCTCCTCCCTTGTGTGCTTAGGGGCAGTGATAACTTGTTTTGGAGATATGTGTCCCTTGAGTGGACCCCTTTTTCTTTTGAAGGGTTCTTGAGGGAACCCCTTTGAGATTTTTTATCTCTTAAATGAATTCTATGGCATCTAGCTTTGGGTAGCCCAACTAGACCTTTCTTTTTGTGACTGTCTTGCGACGTAGCTTACAGTAGCCACATGTTCTTCTAACTAGCCTTACTTTGCAAGATCGAGAACCTATAGAGATCCTTTGCATTAAACTTGCCTAACATGTTTAGTTTGTGGATTAACATGTTTCTTTACAGGTGTGCCTGTGAAGCTGCTTTCCAGTTCGACTCTGTTGAGTCCCCTTTTACTAGGTTTCCCTCATGTGAGAGATCTTAGGGGATACCTCCTTGTAGGTCTACGGGCCTATAAGGCACTTATTTTACTAGGTTTTCCTCATGTGAGAGATCTTGGGGGATACCTCCTTACATGTCTGTGGGCCTGTACGATGCTTACTTTACTAGGTTTCCTTCATATGAGAGATCTTGGGGGATACCTCCTTGCAGGTGTGCGGGCTTGTAAGGCGCTTACTTCACAGGGCCTCCTTCATGTGAGAGATCTTGGGGGTTGTCTCTTTGTAGGTCTACAGGCCTATGAGACACTTTCATCTTGCAAGATTTGTCCATCATTGGTTCGAGGTCCTTCAGTGTACTTTGTGTAGCTTCATAGTTCTGTGGAGCTATGGATTCTTTTGTTTGGAGCTCCTTAGGGAGAGTACCTATGGATCCATCTCTCTTGGAATTTTTATTCCTACTTCTTGCTCTCTCTTGAGCCTTCTCTTCTCTTCTCTTCTCTTCTCAATTGTATATACTGGATCGAAGATCTACATCTTCTTCATCCTGAGTATATGCTCTTTCTCTCTTCGACATTGGTTACTTCCCTATCTTTTGGGTGTATGATTCTCTTGAAGCGATCAATCCTTACATTCTTCTCTTCATTTTAGAATTCTTTTGTGTGTTATTTTTTTAATTTTGGGATGACGCATAGTACTGAGACAACCTTTTACATCGAGTTATCTTTCACTTTGCTAACTCTAATCCTTTAGTTTTTGTGTCTGTATATGTGTTTTTATGTTCTAACCATGTGATGTAGTGGCTTTTTATGTTCTAACATTGTGGTCTTGTGTATTTCTTTCTTGTCTAATGTGTTTGTTTTGTAGGTCTTCATCCTGGGGGCATGCTTCCTTGGTTTGAAGAGTTTTTTGGTTCCTCTACATTATCCTTTTGGCATCATGATGTTATTTATGTTTAGTAGATTCCCTTTAGCATGTATATTAGTGTAGATTCATATGCCTGCTAAAGTGGGGGAAAAATGTAATGTCATAAAATTGCACCCCTTGCAATTCCACATGCATTCTTGTATCCACTTTGGTGTCCACTCCCTTAACATCTTGTGTAGGCTCATTTTATCCCCTGCATTAGCTTTTTTCTCCTCTCAGGATGCTCGGGACCCCTTTTCAGCTGCTACCCTTGTGTGTCCTCTTTGAATTGAATCTTGTGCTTTTCTCCTGTGTGTCTTTTTGTAGCATGATGTGTTCAAAAACTAACACACCATGTGGATGTCTCGCGACATTTCAATGCTCAAACGTTTGTCTCCAAGCATGCTTGCCACCTGTTAGCTTGTTTTTTTAGTGGTAATGGCTTGGGTCACCTTGTAACTGCCCATGAAGCTTCTTTTTGCTTCTCTTCTCTCTTTAAAAGCTATCTTTTCAATCCATTTGTATCTCCAGCTTCATTCCAGCTTCTAGCTTCTTTCTAGCCTTAGCTCTATCATTTTCCCTCTTATTATTTTGCTTGTACAACTCAATACAACTTGTTACAACTTTAAGCACTCTCAAGCTCTCTTAGCAGCATTCTTTGTAGCCCTCTTGGCTCTCTTATCTATCTCCCTTACCTTATGCTTGCGAGCATCCTGGGATTCCATATCCCCTATGTATTGCATCCTTACTTCGTGATAGGAGTTCTCCTCGAGTAGGGATTGCTTTTATCACATCGCATTTGCTTACTTCTCTCATTCTATTTATCTTTTTGGTTGTCTGTAAAGGTGGGAACACCAAAATAGGGGCTTGACTGAGGAAAACCCCTTTACATCCCCAACAATTTCTCCAAATCTTATGCATGCAGGTATTGAAGAAATTCATGTACTGAAGGCTTCATCACTTGTGTGGTTGTAAGCATTTCCTTTCTATCTCTTATTCTCTTTATCATCTATTTCACTTTATTTCAGTTCTATTATGTTTTGTTATTTTCTTGCATTTTGTAAGTTCTTAGTAATCTAATTGCTAGTGGTCACTTTGTCATTTTTTTGTGATAAATTCACTTTTTGGTCCGTACAAGATGCAAGCACACCCCTGGGACACTAGCGCACCATGCTATCATCTGTATCCTGTGTTGTTGTCCTTTGGTCGAGAGCTTGTCAATTTGTCTAGAGAATCTTTGTGACCTACTCTTTTTTATTCTAGAACTTTCACGATGTTCCTTGAAGTAGTTTAGGGAAATTTGCCTCATGAGGCTCTCTAAATAAAGAGAACTCATGAGTAACAAATCCCCCTTCTCTACAATAAGATGCCTATTTTTAATGGTCTTCTTATTCAATGCCCTATAATCCACACACATATGCACAATCCCATCCTTCTTCTTCACCAAGACAACCGAAGAAGCAAATGGGCTCTTGCTAGGCCGAATATGTCCCATGTCAAGAAACTCATGTATAGTATTCTCTATATCATCCTTGAGCCTCTTTGGATGATGGTAGGGAGTGGTAATTATTGGCTTTACTCTCTCCTCAAGCTCTATCCCATGCTCAATGCCTCTATCAGGAGGCCTAGTTGGAGGAATGTTACCAAAATCCTTACTCTTCTTTGTAATTAGATCTTGTATATTAGGTGGGTAAGACCTCTTAACCTCCTCTATAACTATGGGAAAAATAACACACTCCGCTAGCCGCTCTACCTTATCATGCCTAAAAGTTCTCTCCATTTGTTTGAAAGAAACCACACGTGGTCCTCAATTAGACATACCCCTCATGATCACATTCTTCCCATCTGATTTGAACTTTAGTTCCATGGTCTGAAAAATTAAGTGTGATCTCTCCCAAAGAACGTAGCCACTGTATTCCCATGACTGCATCCATGTCTCCAATAGTCACAACATATAAATCCTCTTTAACTTCATAATTTATGTATTAATGGAAAAAGTATTCCTTTTTCCTTAATTTGGGAATAATTAACAATAAATGAACCTAATGTTGCCTTGATTTAGTGTTGTAATGTGTTTTACACATTCACATTAAGTCTTGGACCCTTTCTAATAAAATGGACTTAATGATGCCTTATTTAGGGTGTTGTAAAGTGTATCTTTACACTTTCGCACTAATGTAGGGGTTTATTAATTAATTAAGGTTAATTAGAGCTTAATTGACCCTTAAATTCAAATCCAAGCCTTATTTATTGCATTTTATGAAGGATAAATACCGACACCCCTTAATAATGTTTCATAGTTCACTTAATTTGGAAAGGTTTGAGTCTTAGGCTAGTGACCGAGGACCCATTTTCCACCTGGCTAATGGGTCCTTCCTAGGTCCTAGGACCCCCTTTTTACATGATATTTCATATCCCCAAAACTTGTCCTAGTTGAGTATGTTAGGACCCATTATCCCTATGGTGAATGGGTCCTTAACTTAGGACACCCCTTTTTTAACTTATTCTTGGTGGGATTTTAATGATTTTAAATCCTAGATCTAATATCGGCTTGTGTTATTTGAATTTCAGAATTAAATCTTTAGATAAGTATAAATATAAGGTTATTTTACATAGTTTCATCCTATGAAACATCTAAGACTTTCAAGCAATCAAGAGTACTTTTACAAGAGCATTATAGAGCATTCAAGAGCATTCAAGAAGACATTCAAGGGCAGATTATTAGAGTTTATTGCAACAATCAAAGATCATATCATCATGTGAAAGTCATGCATGTTGTTGAGCTAATGTGATGCTGTAGCATTGGTGATCAAGTTCAAGTCTTCAAAGCCATTATCCTATGTCAATTTCATGATCAAGATCTAAACTCATTGAGGGAATTTCATGCTAAGTTTTAGATTTGTACTCCAAGGTTTCAATTGAGGATTGGTGAGTTATTACATGTTCATTCATCTTTCCTTTATGTATTATTTCATCATAAGCTTTAATTACCAAAACAGGGTTTGACCAAGGCAAACCTCTATTCCCTAACAATCAACAATTTATCTTCTCTCTTGATGTGTGATTATAGGTTTTAGATTGAAGATCAAGTGGAGAATAAAAGTTGCAAAAGTTTTCAAGATTGCAAAGTTATAAAAGTTGTCATCTTACTTGCAAGATCACAAAAACTAAGTTACAAGAATTATTTATGACTTTCAGGAGTTGAGCACCTAGGATCTGGGAGTGCAAACATTGAATAACTGGATCCTGAAACTAATTTTCTAGAACCCTAATAGGGACCTATTAGCCACTAGGCGAATGAGTCCTTAGTGAGGCCTAAAACGACACTTTTTCAACAAGGTACACATCATTTCAGCATCTTAAAACCTTCCTATTTGTTGTTATAACAATTAGGATTGATTTTTAATTCTTATTTATGCATTTTATCTCTCATAATTGAGTGAAACATATAACAACAAAAATTGGGTACCTCCATTTGATTAAATCCTATTTGGGGTGAACCTTATTTTTCTTTGTTTCAATTTCCAAACTATATACTCAACTTAGTGCAATGAATAGTGAAACCATCAATAACCATAACCCGAAACCCACTCACCTCTTGTGTTTGAAGGCCTTTACATGCAAACAATCCCTCATCAATGAAATTATGAGTAGACGGGTTGTATCTATCAATGCCACCATTTGCTGGCCCTTGAGTACTCCTCTAATGTGAAGAGACTTATTCTTTTGAAAACTATGGAGTTGGGATAACTTCCCATCTTTGTCTTCCTCTTTACCACCCTCTTCTAATGCCTTTTCATCCCCACTATCTTTAGAATCAACTTGTTGGTCTGATTTTTTTTATTCACTCTCTTCACCCAAATAATACTCAATCAAGAGTACTTTCCCCTTAGCTGAACTTTTATGACCTTGGGTATATGGATCCTTACGTGTAAAGCACAATACCTTCCTCCTAAGCTCATTTAGAGTCTCACTATCAATCTTTGTGTAATGTTTCTTGGGATTTTCATGTTGCTTAGGTTGTTCATGTTCCCTCATAATGTGTTTTTTATCCTTTTCCTTTTTGTGCAACAAACCCTTGGTTTGAAATTTACTCTTAAAAGTGGATGATTCCATGTCTCTTGCTTTATTTATGGCTTCCTGAAGAGTAGGTGGATTCAAATCCTTAATCCAACCCCTTAGAGGATCGAATAACCCATCTATGAAGAGTACTACGAGTCTTCTCTCTGATATATCAATCACTAACACACATAATTTCTAAAAATCTGCAACATAAGAATCAACTATTCCCCACTATTTCAATTGTGCTAGCTCCTTAAAATGTAGCTTCATATCTTTCTTATCAAACCTCTCTATTAATCGTTCAGTAAACTCAGCATAAGAGGTTATTTGTGCATGTTCCATGGTGAACATTCCATTGTACCACCACTCATGTGCAATCCCATCTAGATGGATAGAGGCATATTGTATAAATTCCAACTCTGGCATGGGGTTTAATGTGAAGTAGGTGTCCAAATTTTGGACCCAAGCTCTCGCTGCCATATTTCCTGAACCATCAAAATATGGAAGATTAAGCTTCCCAACCTTCCTATGCAATTCATTATGTTGATCTCTGTTACCCCTATTGGGTATATGCTTCATTCTGAGATCAATGCATTCTCTAAGTGATATGTCATGTTGAAATCCAGGAACTACATCTAACCAATCCTATCTAAATTGTTCTTGTTGTTCTACCATAGTGAGCTCAAGATTAGGTGGAGCATCTACTCTAGGTGGAAAGATGGGAATGAGGGGCCTTGCCATTGTTGGGCTCCTCTCCTTTTCCCTCTAACCAAAGCATATGATAGGAAAATCATCCTATCAGGTGGTGCCTCTTGTTTCTCACCTTCTTCTCCCCTACCACCCATATTTTTTGAACTAGATGACTCTACATAATAAGGTTCAAAATGTTTTCCTTCTTCAAATGAAGACCAATGTTACCAAAAAATCTCTTCCTTCTTCCTAACTTTCTCCCGGTATCTCCTTTCTCTGTCACTAATGCTCATGAATTAAGTTTACCAACTGGTTGTCAAGATAAAAAGTGCTCTGATACCATTGTAATATAATACCCCCTAACTCTTTTTTTTGAGTTTTGAAAGAGTTTTATCTTTGTCGTTTGAAATTTTTTTTGAAGGTTCTTGCAAGGTGTTTCATATGCCATTCATTATCTCAACAAGCCAATTGAAACATAAAATATATGCAAAAAAATAACATTGGAAATAACTTGCTTTAAATGGTCACTTTCATATTTAAATGCTCAAAAATCATAACAGAAAATTATTGCCCTTTCAAATACAATTTTTAGACTCAAAAACTACTTTTAGACCTATGATTTGAAACATATAGCAACACACATGAACTCTAATTTGCAGCAAACTTCACCAAGATGAATGATAGTCAAAACCCTTTCCTCTTTCAATGTTCAACCCACTCCAATAGTCCCACACTATAGATTAGAAAAAAGGGCACCCTCTAGGAATAGGGTGATTTGCTTTATTAAATTAATTTTGTGCCAATAAATTCAAATGAATACTCCATCTTGAGCATCATGACAAGAGGGTTCCAAGGAACTAATACCCAAAATTAAAGCTTGATCCAACAAAGAGTTATGATAAAAAAACTAGGTTTAGACCCTATGATGAAAGTGCCCAAAAACCTATGAAAACTCCTCAAAAACACTCTAAAAATCACTCCAAAAGGAAACTACGCTACCACAAGACAAAACTCAAACACCAACCATCAAAAGTAATAAAAAATATTCATATTTCTTAACTGAAATTGCAAAAATAAAGGTCTGAAGTGATCCCTGGGTGGAACCACACCTCAACCAACAAGGGTAGGTCTTGCACTACCAAAACTAGCTCCTTAATGCCAAGGGTTTTCATCCTCAACACCTAATTATAGACCTTTGGAATGATTCCAGTAACATCTCCTTATGCAACCATTTCAACATACTTGAATGAAGCTTCAAAACGAGTTTATAACTTAATATATATACCCTTTTGAATCATTTAGTTTTTTAAACTTGAAACAAGGGAAACTCAAAATAGAGTATGAAACATAAAAAAATAGAACAAAAAAGATCATTAAGGTGATTCAAGCAAAGTGGTATTCCAAAGAAAGAGTGGGAGAACTCATTCCTAATGTATTGTCTCATTATTTAGTGTTTTTGGATTGTATGGCCCAAATTTAGTGATTCGAGACTCATATGCCATCTTGGGCATATGGGTCTCACCTAGGTTTTAAGGCCTAGATTTGAATTTAACATTAAACTAAGCATTTCTTGAAAAATGTGTCCCAAGATTAGCCTAATGGGACTCATATGCCACAAATGGCATATGAGTCTCACTTAGCTTAGACCTAATTTAAATTCAAATTCTTGGAGGGGTTTTATTCTCCTAGATTTGATGTCAGCTTGTAGTGTTGTAATTTCAAGAAATTTGGCATAATTAAGTATAAATACAAGGTTATTTCACTCATTTTTCACCTAGCAAGCTTACAAGTCATAAATTTATCATAAGAGCACTTACAAGAGTATTCAAGACCTGATTATCAAGTGTTTTAGAGAATTATTCAAGTATCAAGCATCATGTCAAAGTCATCATGCATCATGTTTTTTTTTGAGCTAACATTTGTGATGTAGGGTTTTATGATTCAAGCAAGCATTCAAATCAAGATCTATATCATTCAAGCAAGAGTTAAGATCCACATTCATGCTAGCCATTACTTACAAGATTGCAACATCTTATTCAAGGGTTTGGTGAGTTGCAACATTACATACTTGTTCATTCATCATTCCTTCTTTCTATTTGATTTCATTTCAAGGTTTGATTATCGAAATGGGGTTTGACCAAGGAAAACCCCTATCCACTAACAAAACAACAATTTCCCCTCTCTTTAGTGTATGATTTGCATATTTAGGTTGAAGATACATTGAAGAGCAAGATTGGAAGAAGTTTTCAAGTTTGCAAAGTTGTCAAAATTGTCACCTTGTTTACAAGATCACTAAAGACATCTACAGAGCAGAATTTAGCATTTCAGATCCAAAAATTAGGATTGGAAGGAAGAGTAGAGATAGGAGAGACGATTTAGACTTTGACCCCCCCAAAAAAGCTGAATGGGATTGATACGCCACTTCTGGCATATGAGTCCTAGTGCAGGGATTTTTCCAGCTTTTAGGAGTTCCAGACTTGTCACTACTAGATTTTTGTTCCTGCCTAGAAACCCTAATTTGGGGCTAAATCTCCCAACTTGGTGTATGAGTCCCATTGAGCATTAAAATCAATATTTTCAACATTTTAGACCTTGTTATGAGCTTCTATAGGTTTCCAAGTGCACCTCTATGTTTTCTTAGTTTACTATTCTGATTTGCTTTCATTTCTAGGTCATTCATTTGAGTTTTGCATAACATTAGGTTTTGTCATTAGATCTTGCATGTTACTAGTCTTTCCAAGCCCTAGCTTGGTGGTGAACCTCTTTTAGTTTCTAAACATGCCGTAGGACACCCTATTGTAGATCTCTTTCACTATCATTGGATTGACTTCTTTAAGGTATCCTTGAGTGAAACTTGAGTGAAATAGGTCCTCCTAGTTCCATCTCTCAAAAGTTGGAAAAAACCCTATTTCTGAGGTTTCAATAATTAAAACAATTTTATTTCTGCCTATAAATATTGTAGAGGTTGGTAGGCAATATGCACAATAGTTTCTTTACCAAATAAATAATGCCTCAAATTTTTAATTATTTAAACTAGCAAACACAATTCTTTATCATATACTAGATATTTTGTAACTATGGAAATAAAAACCTTTGAATGATAAGATACATGTTTACCACCTTGTAGCAATATGCTACCCATTACATATTCACTTGCATTCATTTCTACCTTAAATGGATTTTGCATATCATGAAGAGTAAGCATAAGAGCACATGCCTTAAATTTTATACTTTAAATTGTTTCAAATTCTTTATCATGTTCTCCTAATGAGATTGCCTTCCCTTACACATAATTTGATGCAAAGGTGCAACTATGGAGAAAGAAGGAATAAACTTTCTCATAAATTGTGTAACTCGTACGAAACTTCACTTTTAGTAGCACTATTTGGTGTAGGCCAATTTACAATTGCTTTTATTTTAGATGAATCTAGTCTTAATTATCCTCCTACTACATGCCATAATGAAGCAAAGGTAAGACATCATAAAATTTTCTTTACTTTACTTTCAATATTTTAAAAAGAAATATGACATTACTAGTTATCAATAAACATACATTATATAATTATAATTATTAATACATAAGTAATTATTATCATCTTAGTCATCCTTTTAATATTATACATTATAAATGTTTAAATTTGATATACTTACATAAGAATCCAAGTAAATTTAATAATTTATAGATACAAATATATTCACTATCAATACAAGTTTCATATTACTAATTAATTATATTATTATATAGAGATCTGTTTTATAAGGCAAGAGGAAACTTGATGGTTTAACCTTATTAATATCCAGACTTAAGTCGCTTGTGACCTTCACAACTCAATTTGCTATCTAATTTGTCATACCAATGGTACATAAAAATGAAAAATGATGTTTTTATTGAAATAAAGAATGGGTGGAAGAGTATCCATCCTAAATCATCACAGCTAAATGTTATTTTTAGTTATTTAGTTGTGTTTTTCATTACCATGTCAATAACATGCCTTCTTTTCCAATCCTCTTGTCAAATCACTCAATCCTTATGTTCACATTTCATTTAAAAAAAGACTACAAAGATGTTGAAAAAAACACATTACAATTTTATCGTTAACATTTCATATACACTTTAACTTTTATCATACTAATATTTATATGTATTCTCTCTTTTGCATATATCATTTTCCTATTCTTTTTATGTCAAGACACTCTACCATTGATCACTGCATCACCCTTAGGCATTTGGTTGAGAAAGTTTGGAACACTCAGGGCGAGGAAGCTTATTGCTGTTTTGTTGATTTCAAGAAAGCTTTTGACACGGTACCTAGAGACAAACTATGGAATAGAATGGAGGAATTAGGCATCCCAAATGTATATAGAGCAGCTGTTCACAGATTGTACGAGAATGTTAGAGCTAAAATCAGAACAAGGGATGGTATGTCAGAATGTTTTGGTAGCGACATTGGAGTTAAACAGGGCTGTCCTCTATCTCCCACGCTTTTTGGGTTATACATTGATAAGTTGGAAGCTTGGTTAAGCAAGACGGATGGGGATGGTATTCAATTGGCAGGTTATGTGGTGAAGCTACTCTTATATGCTGATGATCTTATCCTAATTTCAAAAACAGCACATGGGTTAAGAGAACATCTGAAAGGTCTAGAACTCTTTTGTCATGAGGTTGGGATGCAAGTGAATATCACCAAGACCAAAATCATGATTTTCTCATTGAATAGAAAAGATAACCAGAATACCTTTCTTTTTGAAGGCAGCCCGCTTGAAATAGTCAAAGAATACAAGTACCTTGGGATTGACTTTCATTATAAGCTCAGTTGGGAGACTTGTCGGACGAAAAGGATACAGGGAGGTTGGAAAGCTTCTTACCTTCTACAAAATAGGTGTAGAAAAGCCGAGCTTTGGGATTGGAAAACCAAGAAAACCCTTTTTGGTTTGCTTGTTGCTCCGGTTGTACTTTATGGGTGTGAGGTATGGGGAAATAGTATGTCAAAATGCAGTTGGAGACAACTAGAAAGAATTCAAAAACATCTAATAACAAGCAGTCTCAAAGTCAAAACCACTGTCCCCTATGAAATTCTTTTAGCTGAAACAGGGTCTTTTCCATTGGAAGCATCGGCTTTAATCCGGTTGATAAGCTATTTAAAGAAGGTTGAAAACATGGATAACCACCGTTGGCCCAAAACAGCTATGAAGGAGACGCTAGAACGTAGGAAGAAAACTTGGATGAAACAAAACCACAAGTGGATGAACAAGTGGGACATCAATTTGCATGAGTGTCCTAGCACCAATAGTGAAATAAAAAGCTATGTGACTGAAAAATTCAGAACTGCCATGTGGACAAACCAGATTGGGCGAAAAAAAGCATACTACATCAAAGAGTTTAACCCGACAAAGGATCATGGTGAAAAAACTTATTTAGGTGCAGATATTAAAGGGAAAGCGAGGTTGTTAGTGGCACAATTGAGGACGGGATCACATCACCTTAGGTGTGAGACCGGTAGGTGGAAGATACCCAAGGAAACTTGGGAAGAAAGAACTTGTATTTTCTGCAATAAAGGGGTTGTGGAAACAGAATGGCACTTCATCATGGAATGCATTGCTTACGAGGATATCCGCACTCAACATGAAAATAGTTTGAAAGTGGACAATATGCACCAGCTATTTGAGGAAGATAAGATTAATCAGACGGCTAGCCTTCTAGTCAAACTTAACAGCAGGAGATCTGACTTGGAAAAGAGTATGAAGACAAATTAGGCCTGTTTTGTCTCGGTCCCATAGACTGTTTGGTCTCGCGGACGTCATTAAAATCTTTCATTCATTCATTTTATCTTCCTTTTAAAAGAGAAATCCCAAGAAAATATCTCACCTAAAGTGAAATATGTTGTATGTAGCCATTCACAATTTAATTGTTTAAAGTTGAGGTGGTTTCATACAATAAAATATGTAGCCATTCACCAAAACCAGCGCGGTCATGATTGTTTCACTTTTGGTTCAGCATGGATACGATTTGATGTGCCATGCTACGCATGAGTTTTGAAAGTGATGGTAGTCATTCACCACTCGTTTCGTAATTGGCGGCGCCCCCTCAACGCTTGCTTCCGTAAGTGCCCTCTGCAGCTGTACCCATCTCTGCACAATGCTCTTCTCGTTTCCTGTAAGAAAAACCTGTGCACAAAAAGAAATTCATTAGCCATAATTCTTTGCATTTGGTCCCCAGACACGCGTTATTTATAGTTGGACAGTATCACTCAAACTTGTAATGGCAAGCACCGAATCCGCGGACTTCACCACATGCAGAGCTTGCAAACAAAAATGTGTTGTATCTCACTGCAACTTTCCTGCCGTTTTAAAAGAGTTATCATTTTATAAGATCATGGTTGCCGACGACTTCTCATATCTGGTAAATTTTGTAATGCTATTCCTACTGTCGGTGGAACTTTCAACTCATTAGACAATAATGCAAGTCGTCAGATGCCTAACCGCTCAATTCACCTTAAACAGTGCAGTTGAATGATATATTATCCAGTCCCTTTTGTTTTCTCACAATCTCTTTATTTCTTTCTTTTTCAAATTTGAAATCATATACACTCTTTGTGTTTCTTTGCATGGGACTCTGTCGATAGAAAGGAAATCATATTTGAATAGAATTTTTACTGTTTTTCTGTTTTTTTTGGAGATAGAGGTCTTGTGAAGTAGTCATTATGCAGATCTTGTAATTGTTTATCAACACTGCCTTCCATAGCATATGCCATAGCCTCATAACACTTCTTGGAATGTGGTCCAAGCATACCCCACAAAGTTTGCCGATAAATTCAGCCAAGATTAACCTAAAATGAAATCAGAACTCTCTTTCTTGCTATCAAAGGATAAATGAAACTGTAATGCTTGATATACAGAAAGAAGAGAAAGCTAAGAGACTTGCAGAGGTATTTACCCTTGAATCTGAAATTTTGAATATCTCACTGATGGTGCATATCAGCATTGGAGTTTTTATAAATGTTCATAAAGTTTATTGTTCCATTTTTTCTTTGATCCCGATCCAACTGTGGGCGTAACTTAGGTTATGAATTGTGTTGTTAATGATCTTTGTATGTAAGATTGTCGACTTGCGACTGTCAGACTGGTTCATACTTGTTGCCTGCATGTTCATTATTATTCATTATTTAACAAACAATTTTAGGTTTAATTTCTCCCACGTGTATCTACCATTTAAATGTAGGAAATTGTGGAAGAGATATTCTTAGAGAAAATGAGAATCATGTTAGTATTTTTCATCTAAGCTGAAGCTTGAGAGCCCCTCTATATTGGTTTCTTTGAATTAGAAACGGTTTCCAAAATCAGTTATGTTTACAATCCACTTAAATTCCGAAAGCTTTGTTGCAGGAAGTTCCGTCTGATTTTGTCAATCATATACAATGTCAGGCTCATGGAGTTGCCAGTCTTGAGGGGCCAAGTGGCCATATATGGCATGTCAAATTATGCCGTTACAATTCTTCATTATATTTCAAAGATGGATGGAAGAGATTTATTTCTGATCACTCTGTAGGAGCCCAAGATATTCTTGTTTTCAAGCATGTCCTCAATATGCATTTTCTTGTTCAAATATTTGGACCAACTGGTTATGAAAAACTGAGCTCTTTTACCCTTCGTAATTATATTACTAGTTATTCGGGAGAGGAAAACATGCCCAAAGAACAGATAAAACTTGAAGATGTCAAAGAAGCAGCTAATGTCCAATACTCATCAGTATACAAACATGGTTTGACAATAGACGAGCCATGCATTTCTTCACTTTATGAAGTCCAAGAGAGACTATCACACCGAGGTAGGTTTCAAGATGTTCTATAACAGCATTAAGACAGCTTTCTTATATTGTTTAATAAATTTTGAAGTAGTTAATTAGCTGGCTTGCTTCTTGAATTTGAAATACTTTTCAAATTCTGTATCGTGGAATTTTTTGTGTTGCAGGTACAAATGTGCAAGCAACAGTTTCTTCTTTACCGCCCTTTATTAGAGGTAAGTAAACATTTCACACTGGAAGCTATGGATATAAATTAATGTGCTGTAACAGATTACCCATCTGATATATCTGCTCTTTTGTAGAATCTCTAGAAGCTTTTGTTTCTACTGGATCCAAAAAGATGGAGTTTCGGACAGTTCTGTCGAAGGGTGCAGTTTCTGATAAATTTAGGCTTGTAAGTTCCCCTCTTTAGATTTATCTATCATTCTTAGATACGTGTATAAAATTAAAGGATACAGAGAAGGTTTTATGTTAGGTGTTATTGTAGGAGATAAATATAGGAGTTAGCATTGCAAACCAGTCAATATAAAGTTCTTTCATCCTTATTATATACACAGCCTTGCTTCAACACAAGCTAAGCGGATGGATGAGCTTTATAATTTTCCAGATTAGATTAAGTTGTAATCTTATAGAAGTCTCAAACATTGTGAATTTATTTTCAAAGGAATTAATTAGTACAAAATAATTTTAACTTTACAAAAGAAACTGTTCATGGTTTCTATATAGCAGAAAATGTAGATTCCACTCCAGGATTAAAATGCCTGATATAAAGAGAAAGAAATCTTAATAACAGCTCTAAATCTTTTGTGCTACCCAATAAGAAATGTTGAAATATGAAAACCATAATTGAGAATGCCTGACTTGAGAATGCTGCAATTTTGACAGTTGTTTCCAAGTAACTAGGGTTGAAAGGAATTCCATTCTTATATAACAAAACAGAGCATTTCTGGTTCTATTAATTTGATAGGGAAACCAAAAATGATGATGCTCCAAATTATAGATAGAAAGCATTAAAACCAGCAATAGTCACCTGGGTTACGTGTTGGAATGTGAAGCCCAACAATCAGCCGTTTCACTTCCCATTCCTTCCTCCCACCAATATTTGCCTCTTGGGTTTCCTTCGGAGATCTCAAGATTCTTTATGGATAATGTAATAAATTTTAATGGATATACTGCTGTAATGAGTACTGTAAAACAGCATTAATAAAAAAACAGAGTTTCCTCTGCTTTCCTGTGGACGTAGCCTTTATGGTGAACCGCGTAAATTCTGGTGTCTCGTGTTCTTATTGTTTTTGTCTTGAATCTTTAATTTTTGTTTCTGCAATTTGTTTATCTGCAATTATTTACCAACAATTGGTATCAAAGCTCGGTGAAGAAGCTGATTGGGAAATTGTGATAATTTCTGGGGAAAATGGAGGAAGTGGATAAATGGAAAATTGAAAAATTCTCAAGGCAGAATTTTGGATTATGGAAAGTGCAAATGGAATCATTACTGATTAAAGGAGATCTCTCACTCGTGCTGGAAGGCAAGGCCAAGAAGCCAACTACAATGTCTGATGAGGAGTGGGAGAGATTGGATAGGAAAGCGAGAGCAACTATTATCTTGTCATTATCCAGCAATGTTCTTTTTAATGTTACTGCGGAAAAGACCTCAAAGGAATTGTGGGACAAACTCACTGATATGTACAAGGTGGCTTCAGCTTCGAACAAAGTTTTCCTTATGAAGAAGTTGTATAATTTGAAGATGAAGGAAGGAGGTATTGTGTCCAATCATTTGAAAGAATTCAATACTCTAATCAGCCAATTGATTTCGGTAAATATAAATTTGGATGACGAAATCAAAGTTATTTTATTATTGTGCTCTCTTCTAAATAGTTGGGAAGGAGTAGTGATGACAATCAACACTTCAATATCCAGTAAAAGCAAACTCAAATTCGACGATGTTGTTGGAACTCTTCTTAGCGAAGTTATGAGAAGGAAAAATCAAGGAACCTCATCCGGTGATGCCTTGATTTTTGGCAATAGAGGTAGACATCAAGAAAGAGGCAAAAATAACAATTGAAGGAGATCAAAATCTCCAAGAAGATCAATGTCTAGAGGGATAAATGGAGGTTGTTGGTTTTGTGGTAAAGAAGGTCATATCAAAAAGAATTGCTGGTCTTACAAGAAAGTGCAAAATCAATCAAAGAATAGCAAAGTTAACACAACATACGAAAAAGATGGCAATGTTTTAGTCTTGTCAACAAGTGATGTTACTGCTGATTCATGGCTGTTGGACTCCGGTGCCTCCTTCCACACAACTTCATGTCGGGAAGCCTTTCAAAACTATCAAGAAGGCAAATTAGGAAAAGTCTACCTTGGTGATAATGAGCCATGTGATATCATTGGCAAAGGTGATGTGATGTTGGTATTGAAAAATGGAAACAAATAGATTTTACAGGATGTGAGACATGTTCCCAAGCTAAAAAGAAATTTGATTTTTGTAGGTCAGCTTGATGCTCAAGGATGTAGCATCATCTTTTCTTCAAACACTTGGAAGGTGACCACAGGAGCCTTGGTGATTGCAAAGGGCTGCAAAGTGGGTACTTTATATGTGCTGGACAGTCACGCTAAAGTGGGAGCTGCGATGGCGGTTGTGGAGAGCAGGATGGAACTTTGACATAAGAGGCTTAGACATATGAGCAAAAGAGGACTTGAAATCATGCTCAAAAGGGATCGACTTTCAAGTTTGAAATCCATTGATTTGGAGTTATGTGAGCATTGCATATATGGCAAACAAAGGCAAATCAGTTTTTCGAAGACTGGTCATGACATGAAGACAAAGCCTTTGGAGCTAGTGCACTCGGATGTGTTCAGTCCAACCAGTGTTACAAGACTCGGACTCGCCTCAGACTTGACAAGCCAATTTTTGACTCGGACTCGGACTCGGACTCGGACTTGGAGCCCAGACTCGGCAAATAGAAAAACCCAAGAAATTGAGAGATTTTTAAGGATTTAAAACTTGTTTCATGCACCCTTTAATAAATAAACCTTAAAGACACAATAACATCATCAAATAGAAATTACTATGATCCCATACATAAACATACATCGATCACATAAGTATAAACGCAAATTTTAGTTGAAGGAAATAACACATTCAGATATATAAATATTGTTAAATGTATGCAAAACTCATGGAATATGAAATCCATGGCATCAAAACAAATATCAAAACTAAAAATATAAGTCTATGGCTCAGAAGATCTTGCATTACTCATCCCAACATCACGACAAGTCATGCGCTAGTGTCTAAGATAGGTCCTAGATGATGATGTAGCCATGATATTTGCTTGCGTCTCAATGTTTGGTGTGTATATTCAAGTGAGGAATTTATTATTAAAATTTTATTGTAGCCTTCAAGATTGCATGTTTTGTTGTCTAATGTATGAAACAAGATAATCCTTGATTATGGATTTGACTGTGAAAGATGTGGAGATTTGCAACAGGGGATATGTATTTTGTAGGTTTTATGATAATGATTCATCATTGGCCTATAACATGCTTAGACCTATAGTTTGATGAGGGTTTGGGGAAACACCCCAACAGGGTCAAGGGGTAGTAGCAGGGTCAAGGGGCAGCGCACACCATTTAATTAAAAAATTTGTAAATGAAAGATTGCAATTTTAAAAAAAAAAATTAATTAAAATGGCCAAGTCTGAGGCACGAGACTTGTCAGTTTTGGCAAGTCTGGTGAGTCTGGCGAGTACTTGGTTGCCGAGTCTCTGGGACTCATTTAGGGTCACCCGCCTCGCAACTCACCCAAACTCGGCGAGTTTAGGCGAGTCTTGTAACACTAGGTACAACAAAGGTAACCTCTTTTGAAGGAGCCAATTATTTTGTCACTTTTCTTGATGATTGTACTTGCAAATTGTGCGTTTATATGCTCAATAGGAAATCAATTTTTTTTCAAAATTTATAACTTTCAAAGCCATAGTTGAAAATTAGACCGGCAACAAGATTAAATGTTTAAAGACGGATAATGGAGATTTTTTCTCTTTGGAGTTTGATAATTTATGTGCAGATAATGCCATCCAATGCATTGGAATTGTTCCATTCACACCTCAAGAAAATGGTGCAACTGAGATGATGAATCAAACGATTTTAGAAAGAGCTTGGAGTATGCTCTCTAATGCAAGATTAAGCAAGGAATTTTGGGTAGAGGCAGTCAATATAGCAATATATTTGATCAATCGCAATCCTTCATCTCGATTGGACTTTGACATTCTGAAGGAGAGATGCTTGGGAAGACGAATTTCATACAATCACCTACGGGTATTTGGCTATGAAGCTTTTGCTCACGTTCCCAAGGAGAAGAGGACTAAATTGGATCCCAAGTCCAAATGGTGCATCTTTATTGACTATGGAGAGGAACAATATAGTTTCAAATTATGGGATCCGGTTTACAAGCAACTTGTTCGTAGTAGAGATGTTATTTTTAATGAAAAGGTGTTCCCAGGTCTACAAGCACAGGGGGCACAAGTAAAGGAATATGTGCCACTAGCAGACATTACAAATGACAGTGGTATTTCTTGCTCATATTCATAGTTTTCACATCCAAAAATGGCACCAACTATGCCTAAACAACAACCACTAGTACCAAATTTGGCACAAGTTGGGGAAGAGATTCATCCCACGCCTGGAAAAATTGGAGGAAATCCCATGTAGGGGCTGCCACTTCAACAAGCTCCAGCATAAGTTTCAGATTTTGGTCAAAGTTCCAATCAGCAATTGGCAAGCGAAGCTCCTACGCAAGTCAATGAAAATTCTACGCAACCACTTTCCAATCCTTTGCTGCCCTTTCAAACCTCCACACAACAGTTGTTCCATGACCATACAAAGCCAATAAATAGTCCTTCACAGGCACGTTTAATTGGAAATATAAATCCCATACAAGCTTCCATAAATCCCATGCACGCTTTCAAACTTCCCACGCAGCCTTTTGATGCCTCATCATTGCCTTTTCAAATCCATACGTAGCTACATAATGGTCTTCTATAGGAACATATGGTGAATAATACAAATTCAAATGATGGTCATCTGCAGGCTGTTAGGAGTAATATCAGTTCACTGCCACAGTTGACAAGGGGTAAACAAAGGAGTATTAATATGCAAAATAATAACATTGGTGATGTTGTTAACACTAGAAACATTAATATTGGCAATTTTGGTGATGCAAATAATAATAATGTTGGAAATTTATCAAGAGGGATAAATTTGCAGCCAAATATAGAGAGCCAAGCTCCTCAATTGAGGAGGTCCACCAGGGAATGTCGACCTCCAACAAAGTTAGAAGAGTACCAATTATTAATCTCTGATCAGGCAAAGCCAACCACCTTCAAAGAAGCTTGCAAAGATATCAATTGGGAGAAGTGGATGGATGCCATGAAGGAGGAAATGGATTCGTTGATGGCAAATCACACTTGGGACTTGGTGAAGCTTCCACCCAATCAAAGAGCCTTGAAGAATCGATGTGTGTACAGATTGAAAGAGGAAGGAGGAGGCAGGAAACGTTATTGGGCCAAATTGGTGGTGAAGGAATAAACCAACAAAAGGGGATAGACTTAAATGAAAATTTCTCATTGGTTGTGAAGATGACCACCATTTGAGTAGTTTTGGGCTTGGCAGCAGTGTATGACCTTGAGTTGGAACAACTTGATGTGAAGACTACATTTCTCCATGGCGACATAGAAGAGGAATTATATATGCATCAGCCTGAAGGTTTTGAGAAACAAGGGCAGGAAGATTTGTTTTGCAAATTGAAGAGAAGTTTGTATAGGCTCAAACAAGCCCCGGGGCAATGCTACCTCAAGTTTGACCTCTTCATGACTGAGCAACATTTCACTCACTACGGATTTGATCTGTGTCTACTATAAGTTATTGGACAATGGTGAGTTTGTTTTATTGCTGCTTTATGTTGATGATATGCTAGTAACCAGCACTAGCATGAGAGTTGTTTGTGATTTGAAGTAACTCTTAGCTCACAAGTTTGCAATGAAGGACTTAGGGGCAGCAAAGAGGATACTTGGTATGACCATAATCTAGGACAAACGGAAGTGAAAAATCAAATTGTCACAAGAGAAGTATATTGACAAAGTTTTGGCAGATTCAACATGAAAGGTGCTAAGCCTGTAAGCACTCCACTTGTTGATCAGTTTCATTTGTCCTTTGCAATGTGTCCAAAAACACAAGAAGACCAAGACTACATGAAAGGCATTCCATATTCATCAACTGTTGGGAGTCTTATGTATGTTATGGTGTGCACTCATCTCTACATTTCCCATGCAGTGGGAGTAGTGAGCAGATTTATGAGTAATCCGGGTAAAACTCATTGGGATGTGCTTAAGTGGATCTTGAGGTATCTAAAAGGCACTTCAGATTATGCTTTGCGTTTTGGAGGGAGAGATGCACAACTACGAGGTTACATTGATTTTGATATGGCCGGGGACTTGGATAAACAAAGGTCAACAGTAGGTTATGTTTTCACATTTGCCAGGGCAGTGATCAGCTGGGTCTCTAGATTGCAACAAGTGGTTGCCCTTTCTACTACTGAGGCTGAGTACATTGCTCTCATTGAAGGTGCAAAGGAAATGATTTGGTTGCAGCGATTGTTAGGTGAATTGGGATGCAAACAAAATGTCTTCATGCTCTTTTGTGATAGCAACAACACCATTCACTTGGCTAAGAATGCAGCATTTTACAATCGAACCAAGCACATTGAGCTGCGATATCACTTCATCCGGACTGTTATTGAGGAGGGCAAACTCAAAGTTGACAAAATCCATACTGAGGTGAATCTGGCTGGTGCATTGACAAAGGTAGTTTCGAGGAAGAAGCTTGAGTTTTGCAGGGCTTCTCTAGGTATTGTCAAGATGTGACAATATTGGAAAGTTGTGGGACATCTCTGAGCAATATTTTCTTTGCAGCAGTGGTTAGACTTCAAGTGGGAGATTGTTGGGATGTGAAGTCCAACAATCAGCCGTTTCACTTTCCATTCCTTTCTTCTGCCAATATTTGCCTCTTGGGTTTCCTTAAGAGATCTCAAGATTCTTTATGGATAATGTAATAAAGTGTAATGGATATACTGCTGTAATGAGTACTGTAAAAACGGCATTAATAAAAAACAGAGTTTCCCCTGCTTTCCCATGGACGTAGCCTTTACAGTGAACCACATAAATTCTGGTGTCTTGTGTTCTTACTGTTTTTGTCTTGAATCTTTAATTTTTGTTTCTGCAATTTGTTTATCTGCAAATATTCACCAACATTACGGGTACAGAGACAGGGAATGGGATGTCATTTTGTATCAAGGTATGGAAGTAACTAAATAACGGTGCTGTTATATTATTTATAAATACAATCACTAGAAGATGCCGGTACACGGGAATGGGGAATGTGGTCCGTGTCCCTACAGTGAAGTATTCTGATGAATATAAAACAAATTCTTCCTGGGTTGTGTGACAGCAACCAAAACTAGGAAGAAAAGCAATTATTTGAATCGATAAACCAGGAGTTTTCAGAAACTAGGACATTGGAAATAAAAGTCCATAGCTTGAGCCTTAAGTATGCATGTCTACATCATCAATTATAATAGTAAAGAGTACTGAGCATGCAGTTTGCCACACAAGATTATATGCCCTGTTTCAACATAACACACCGAAAACTATAATAAGCATAATAACAAAGTAAACTAGCAAATAAAAATTCTTAACAGTTGTAGGTGCTTCGAGTACACTGAGAGATATCTACATGGACCATGTAGGAGAGAGTGGATGCTCCAGAACTAGCATTTAGTAGTGCCTTGAACCCTCTTGAACCCTCTAGAGGCCACACTTGATATCAACTTGGGCTGATTGTTTTGCCACCAATCCATGTGGCAATCCACATAAACTGGAGATGGGACTAAGTCTTCACATATCAAAATTGAGATGGCATGTTGCTGCTGTTACTACTCCTCTTTTTCCTTGGAACTATTCATCTCGATTCTTTAGGCATAGATGCCTTCCTAGCTCCTTCTTCCTCTACATCAACTCCTTAAGAAAATCTTCCTGTTGAGGACCAAGATTGACTTGGGCCACACATTGGGAAACTCAGGCCAGCTTCATCACTCAAAAAACCTTTCGAGAAGGTCAGCTTCTATCTAATATATTCGAACATTATCGTACCCCAACATTTATATGTCAAAGAGATAGGAAGAGGTAAGGGTTTCAAAAATTGTTTAAGGAATTCTTACCTACCCCAGCCAAATGAACTTTATAATGTCAATCTCCAATAATGCAAGGGTAACCACACAGTCTTAATACTCACAGAATCACCATGCCACACATATACTTAGTGACCAATTAGCAATAGTAAGCAAATGCAATCTTATTGCATTAACCGACATTCCATTTTCTAATTTACTAATATTATGGCTCTGTTTGAGAACATGATCAATTGAAAAGCAAAAATCTAGTACATCATATACTACACTATATTTCTCTTTTTGGTTCATTGCTAGTTATGATGTCAAGACAAACGTCTTATACTTATTGTGGTCATTGTTGGCAGCAACAAAGTTGCTCAGTACAACAATACATGAAGCCATACTCTGATACATGACTTGTCTCAGGTAGCTTACACTTAGTTTCACCACAGCCTATTGAACCTTGAGATGGGTAGATCTTGGCACATCACCTGCATGACATTGGTGAAAGTCAGTGCAGGTAGCTCTTGTTATCCATCGCCTACATGCTATTGGTGAAAGTTGGCAAATTTCTGATACACTTGATTGTTTCCAATCACAAAGCATCTCCTTAGCTTTTGTCTTTCCAAAGCAACAATAAACTTATCTACTAAATAAGTCATAGGATTTATTAACATGGTAATCATCTTATGATGAGAAGATGCTGCATATATTAGATAACGTGTCCTCTACCTTTACCCTCAAAGTGTCCCTAATTCATCCTTATATATTGCCATGTAAGACAGCCCTATGTCTATTTCAGCTCTTGTTCAACATAGTGAACAATGTATATCCATTTATACATCAACCAGGTTGTCCTATAAGTTTATCTACCCTAGGTGAGGGATCATAGCATAATACCTTCTAGACTATTATAATAACCATTACATGTTCTTGTAAGATTCTAGAGATTGGTTTCATGCATGATTAAGTGACATTTATTCTACTGCACTGACTTACCATTCTAACTTATTCTCAAGCCTCAACGGACATAAAAGTTAATAAATTAATATCCTCGAGATCACTCATGATCATAGTTAATTATATAGGTACTACGAGGAACATCTATCGCATAATTATCCCAGATTTTTCTCTATATACAACTTTGATTGTGGTAAGTTCTTGGTTCGTAGACTTACCTAAGACTCCAAGTCCTCCATATCAATAGTCAAAGATATATTTTCTAATGTAATTTAATAGGGGGTACCTCCAACTTCAAGCTTTGATGATCCTGAACATACTTCTAAATCTTTACAAATTTACATTATTAAATCTGCTTAAATAGCTTATCTTAAAGATAAGTATGGTTATTCTTAATTGTAAAAGATAAATTTTAATTTGATAAATAAGAAAGTCTGAATATTAACTAAACCATATAACTGCAGATTGTTTAAATTATCCAATCACCCCTTTTCTGCTATCCTTTCTCATTACCGACTTTACTTAAACATCACTCATCTATTAAAATCTACAACTGGTACTTAGTAATCTTACCCTACCTTTAAAAATCAAATGTGAGGGAGTGGGCTAATCTTTTTCTTTACCTTCCATACTATTTATTCTCATTCCACACTATTGAATATGCTCCTCAGTAATCCTAACTTGGTTGTAGGATTTTTCCTCACAAAATTTACTCAGACGTAGTGTATCTTATTAAAATGACTTGTACCTAGGATAATCATTAATCAACAGCCCAAACAACTATAAAATGATCAACAGTATATCGGCAACTACTACCAATACCAGCACTTCCATGCAGGTATTCAGCAATCCTACGGAATAAAATGAGTTCCTAAAGATGCGAGGAGAAATGTTACAATTAGCAGCAAATATTTTATTTGTCTTGTCCACTTGTATGTTTAAAAGTGCTCTAACAAATACTGTTCTTTTCAAAAATCACAGTTCAAATTAATGTATGCTTATCATGAATGCTGATTAATGTCACTCTGCTACAGTTATACTATCTCCAAAACATCTCCTAAGGCCAGTTCATTCTACCAGGTATTCCTCTCGAATTGTGTTTTCTAAAATCAAGCCCATCAAGTTGCTCTTTTCTTGTAGACAATGGCATGAGTTTCCTAAACTTAATCTTGTACACACTTGAACCTATTTGATTATCTAAGATTTACAGAGCAAATGTCATTGGCACTTGGCACAATCATCTACCCTTTGCCTTGGCAATATAAGGCCGTGTAGCCAGAACTCGATTTGAAATACAATCTGAAGTGCTTATATTATTATTGGAAATATGGACAGAGATTTGAGGAGAGCTTATAGAAGTTGTACATAAAAAATTTCTGCACATAATAATACGCTTCAATTCTCCTTGTTTTGTTCCATAAGCTATTACAAATTTATAGGATTCTCATATCCTATTTTCTAGGAAACCACCTATAACACCTCCCTATTATATTACAAACAAACAAACCCAATTATTAACAATTATGAATGATGTAATATTCCTAGAACACCCCCCCATATTGCATCATTCTCCAAATGGGAATAAGTGGACCAACAATACTTGACCACATTCAGTAGTTCATCATAAGGTAAGAGTAGGGACATACACTTCTACTCATGACAAGCAATAGTGGAGCTTGCCTCATTATGCTTCTGAACTTTTTCCAAGGATAGGGACTAACACTTCTACCCAAGGTCTTACAACAAGTTTGGATAGGGACTGTTGGCGTAACAACTAGCACCTCTGGAGTAAGAGTTGGTACGGACAGTTATGCACACTACGCAATGAGTGCTCTTCAAATTAGGAGGGGAAGCTCCCTCGTTGTGCTTGACAAAAATACCTACAAAGGGAAATAAACTAAACTAATTCTTGTTTTTTTGTTTCAGCTGTAGAGGTACAAGGCTTTCTCGAAAACTATATACATTGCAGCTGAGAATTTTCTCTGGTTTCGCAGATTCACTAACTACAACTAAACTTAATAACTTAAATTCTATCCAGTTCCCTCAAGAAAACAGAGCATGAGGAAACGGAGCAAGGTTTTGACTATCAGACGATAAACGGATTCAGATTCTCTACTTGAAGGCAAGGTGGCGCAACTATTATCTCAATCTGAACAAGTTTATTAGGCACAAAACAGATCTAAGAATTCACCATGAAAATCTCATGAAACCCTATGTGGCATAACACTTGATCATAATAGTAAAGACTCACAAAACAGATTTATCATCACAATCTCATGAAACCCTATGTGGCATAACACTTGATCATAACGGTAAAGGTTCACAAAACAGATTTATCATCACAATCGCATGAAACCCTATGTGGCATAACAATTGATCATAATGGTAAAGATGCACAAAACAGATTTATCTAAACTATGGAAAGAATTCACCATTACAATTGCATGAAACCCTATGTGGCATAACAATTAATCATAATAGTGAAGACACATGAACAAATACCAAAAGAGCAATATTGAGGGCAAGGTAGGCGCAGCATATATTTCTCTTTCAAGCAAAAGTTATTTACAAATGAGCAAAAGCTCTTATTTATATACATCAAGGTGTAGGGTACCCTAAAATCACCTTGAGTCATCTACAGTCTTGCAATGCATGCAAGATTTGCTGCCAAGCCCTAATAAAGTAAACTATACAGTTAACTGGAAAACTACCATCAGTTAACCGAAACACCTAATCTAAAAATGGACAATTGTGCGAGCATGCACGTCCTTATTGAAAGCGAGTTAACTGGAAGACTACCATCAGTTAACGTAAAACCCTAAATGAAACTTCAAGTAAATAAAGCTAATCCCATAATAGATATGCATGAGATGAGACAGCGAGTTAACTTGAAAAGGTAACACCAAGCTTAACTCCTGTGTGTAATGTCTATCCTGAGAAGTGGGAACTGAAGACTACTAGTCGTGATCTCGAACAATCAACCCCTCAACGAGGCTGTCAACTGCATCAGCATCTGAATGTCAGCAACTTGAGCAATCTTGGCAATCTTTGCACACTCAAACTAGCATTTCACTGACTCATAACTTTGGCGGCTCTGTAACTGAAGTGATGGCGACTATCTCCTCTGCAGCTTGATGCTTCTGACACTCTTGCATGACGAAACTGCGAGATTTGACTGCGCACACTCTGTTTGTGAGAAATGCAAACGAACTTGCTGCACACGCGAAATTCCAACGGTATCAATCCTCTAAACCGTCTTTGGAAGACAATCGACTATACGAGGCATGCAACCAAATGGACTTGAATGACCATGCCTGTCAACCCTTTGAATGCACTTGATACAAATCGGTCTCAGCTTTTTTGACAAAATCATGAATTAAGACCGATTTGGTCTTGAATTCAGTCTGTGTGAACTGCACTTTGTAAAACTTGCCTGTTGACTGTGAACACGGCTATATTCTGACAACTTTTCTGGAAAACTAAAAATAGCTTGCTGAGACTAAAAATAGCCTGTTTGAAAAGTTATTTTTGGCAAAAATCTGAGATATGGGTTTTGTCCAGAAAAAGATTCTAAGACAACCCAGAACGTCAGAAATGCGTAAATCTGACTTCTACTCAACCATGCAAGGAATTTTCAGTTGAGAAAATTAGAGCTTCGAGAATTGATGCTTTGGAGTAAATTTTCCTGAAAAATTCTGGCACATGGGTTTTCTCGAGGAAGCTATTCTGAATCAACCCAGATGATTTGTTTTGTCAAAAGTCGCCAATTCTTCAAACATGCGAAAGAATTTAAGACGAGAAATAGAAGAATTTGAGAAGAAGAAAGACGTTTTTTGATGTTTTCTCCTACCAAAATCGCCACTTTGCCTTGAAATTTGCTGATAAATCTGATTTGTACCTGCAAAGAAAGTATTTTGATGTTTTCACCAATGATTGCTGATGAAGATTTTTGCCTTCGATTGTTCTGAGAATTTCGCCCTTGCTTGAGAAATACGAATTTCTCTTGAAAATACGCCTTGTGAATGAAGAAAAACGAATTTTGCTTGAAAATATGCCTTTGCCTTGAAGAAAAACGAATTTTGTTTGAAAATATGGATTTCTCTTGAAGCTTGATGAATAATAAATGAAAATTCGCACCATCTTATGAACTGCAAAAAACCCTGACTGAAATAGACGCCTTCTAATTGGACCCCTTTCAGTTTCACTGCCACTAACTCGGAGTTCAAAATTAAATAATAATAAAATATTCATCATCATGCAATTTGAAATCTTGGCATAAAGAGGGCGTCAACTTTAGAAAATCACCATTTAATGCCGAATATGCATAATAAATATTAAATATTATTCAACTTCAGTTGACAAACCAGATGAAGCTTTGAGATTCACCGTTAGACTTCACTGATTCCAAAAAGTCATCTTCTGAGCTCATAGGCGTCCATTTGCTCAAGATATTCCACTTTTTATTAACTTCCTATTTTATAGCTGACGGCAAAGTCACGACTAGCCAACTTCGACACTGATTTCCGGGTGACCGAGAGATGCTAAGACTAAACTGAGATATTCATCGGATAGCCTACTGAACAAGGAAGAAATGTCTGCTGGGAGACACTACTGCAAAATCCATCATTTAACACCCTGAAAAATTAGGCGCCCCTGATTAAATTCATTTACGGGTTCCAAACTTAAACCATTTTCCTAAACTGCCATCTGACACTTCAAACGGCTGCTAATGGCGAACGGTGAACCCTGCTGATAGGAAACGAAGCTCACTGCATGCTTGGAGATATTCTGCATCCAACGGATATACGCACGACATTTGAAAGTTGAGTTAAGGGCCTCAAAAGTAAAAGCGCCCCTGGCTCTCAGTTGCACTGATGTCATTTTGACGAAAGTCGAACTTTCATCCAAGTACCCTACTTTGACCTCCGATATCTGGAGCTGGGATGACCCGATTCGAGCCACGTTTGTTTTAACGGACAGCCAGAAGGGCCCACAAGAGAAGTCTCTGGAGGTGACAAAGCAAGAAAACTACTTCTAAGACCTCAAAAACTCCAGTGCGTATTTTATTTAAAATAACCACTCTAGCCTTAGCCATTTTCCGGATGTCCTCACTCTTCAGCATTTCGCCAAAGACCTCGCACGTACGAGCGTTTGCCAAATCCCGAAGGCTGACGGCTAGGCTCGTTGAATAGATAAAATGATTACGCTCAAAAGCCGTGAAGTCTTCGAACGCAAATGACCTCATCTGACAGGTCTAAAGGCTAGGCGCCTCTGGACTGTAGAAATACACTGCAAATTTTATGTTGGTCCGCCCGTGAAATTACGTGCTTGGTAGAACCTCTGCCACGATCACCTGGAACGTCGGATTGATAGGCAGGATGATGCATTGCCGAGCTAGGCTAGAGTAGCATTGATGTCAGGAAGACCTCATCTGCAAATTTTGGCATCTTAAGGCTCATTTAAACCAACGCCCTTGAGCTATACTTGCACTGGGAACGCAACAAAGAAGCTCTGAAGTGTGAAATGTCCATTATAAGCCCATCTTCAGACGACTGCTGCCGGAGTTCTGAGACTCGGATGACTGCGTTTGATATCTTGTTGAACGAGCAGACTAGTTGAGAACAAATTGACTATATCCGCCATCAGAAATACCAGAATTTACCCCCTCTTTAAGATGGGCGCCCTCAGGCTAGAGTTGCTCTTTTGCCTGAAAAAGACAAATTTCTCATATCTGGAACTTTGAGAATTTTAACTTCTGTCGCTGTTTGCCGGAGCTACAGGTCTCGGAAAGCTTCGCTAGATAGCTCATCGGATAGCCAGATTGATTCTAAAAAGATTGACTGTATTCTTGAACACTTTCAACAAGATCTTGACCTTCAAAAAGCTGGGCGCCCCTGGGCTATAGTTGCGCTTTCTACTTTTTTCCTTGAGAAATCTTCATAAATTAACCACTGAAAACTCTGTCTCGATCACTGGAATGACCGTGTGCAACGTGAAATGTTGTCGTGAGACGCTCCTCCATCATGAAAAGCTCCATTTTGAGTCTTTGCTTCAGGTTCTGATCAATAAAATTGACTTTGACTGACAAAATATTGACAAAAACTCCATGCTTGATATTGTCCAAAACTGTATTTTACATCATTTTAGCAAAGTTTAGACTATTTTATGCAAAATGCCTTGATGAAGCAAAAAAAATTTGGTTTGGGTACAACAGGGTGTTGTGACCTTTTCACACATTGCCCCATTTAAGATGGGGACCCCCTAATTTTTGCTCCGTTCTGGTCTTTTGGCTTGGGTTTTCTTCTCTCTCTCTCGCTCTGTCTCTCCGTCTTTCGGGGGGTTGCGTCCGTCATTGAGCTTTAACATGAAATATGGCCAAGTCTGAGAATTAGGGTTTTGTCTTCCTAGTCAGTACAGGGGTCGAATAAAGTGAGTAAATTGAAAATTGAGCTTAACATTGTTGTCAGCAGGTATCCAGCAGGCTTCCGGCAAATTTTCATCAGATTCTAAGGTACTTACTATTTTTAGTAAGTGTGAAATTCAAGGCAATTTGCCAGCTATTTCGAGATTTCGACAGTCACACGGCATTCAGAGTATATCAGACTGCTTGCATGCCAAATTTGAGCGAAAACGGACAACTTACTATTTTTAGCAGTCCGGCTTAAACCGAATTCGAAGTCGAGATCTGATTTTCTTTGCATGTCACGGATATTCATACAGGTTTTGAGACCTTAGCGATGATGTAACATGCAAGTCGAGATGACCACTTCAGAGATTGCCTTGAGGCTATTTTTTAGGGTTTGCATGTGAGTTTTCTTTTGCATGTCGGATGATTCTGATGGGTTTTTCGAGAGCTTGATGGTGTGACATGCAAATGGAGATTCTCCTCGTGGAACTTGCTATTTTTAGCGGTGTGTCCCGGCATCGCCTCCAGGTTTAATTCACGAGTGATCGCGTGTCGCAAAACGAAGGCAAACAGAGTTCATTTGATATGCATACAAGCGGTGGGTTTCCAACGAGACCTAAAATAGGCATCAAAGTCAAAATTCACGAAGATGTAAACCACGCGTCCGGCATTCTTCGGGCTATCTGGCGGTGAAATTCCGAGGTCAAGCGGAGCACTTACTATTTATAGTAAGTCAGTTAAGAAGCATGCTAAAATAGTAAATCGAGTTGCATCGTCGGTGTCAACTGACAAAGTCCGCGTAATTGAGGCGCCTCATCAAAATTTCAACTCAATCAGAGCATGGGAGCTATCGGAAACATGAGCTTACTATTTATAGTAAGCCACCTTCAGAAACGGGCTATAAATAGCAGGGTGACTAAAAGTGGCAGTGTCGACAGGTTGATAAAGTTATGAAGAAGCTATGTTTAAAATTTCAGGCCATTCCGAGCTTCAGAAGTGCAAATTCAGAGAACTTACTATAAATAGCAGGGCACGATACTGGCGAAGGATGATGAAAATTTTGTCTAAGTCTGGAGTTTCGTCCAGCAAGCCTGGCAAAATGCGCCCAAATGCAAGGTAGTGGCATATAAAAAATTCTAAGTGTGGCGTTCATCCTGCTCAGGGGGCAAAATGCGCCCAAGATGAAGAAGTCAAAGAAAGTCAACTTTGTTCGTCCTGCAGGCATGAGGAAATGCGCCCAAAAAGAAAGTTCAGAAGGTTGAAAAAAGTTTCTAAGGCATGAGAAATCCGCCTCACCCCTCCAAATGCGCCCAACTTGAAGTTCATCCTTCTCAGGCATCAAAATGCGCCCAAGGCAGGAAAAATCAACAAGGTCAACGTTTTCATCCTTCTCCAAGGCCAAAATGCGCCCAAACTTGTGCATGTCAAGACAAAAATTTGGAAGGCGAAGAGTCACCCAAGGACGTTGGAGAGTTCATCCACCAGCAGGGGTAAAATGCGCCCAAGGTTGCAAGGAGTCAACAAAAGTCAAAGTTTTTTTATCCTTCATCAAATGCAAAATGCGCCCAGCTTGCAAACTCGTCCTCCTCACCCTCCTAAATGCGCCCAAATGAGCTCACATGAGGACAAAAAACAGGAAGTTGAAAGGTCATCCTCCTCCTACATAGAAATGCGCCCATGTTTGGATGTGAAAAGTGAATGAGGGTGGTAATTTAGGTGAAGAATATTACCAAAGCATGGTGAAAAATAGGCGTTATCCTCCTCCACACTAAGAATGCGCCCAAGGTGAGTTAGGCGTGATTTTTTTCTCCAAGTATGTTAGGCGCCTAAGGTGATTTTAAATATCTTGAAGGCGTTGGAATTTGCTAAGGCGTGGTGAGGTGATGTGTGGTGGAAAATATTTGAAGGGATGGAAATATTTCTAAGGCGTGGTGTGTGTTGAAAAATGTTTGAAGGGAGTTATAAGGTGTAAGAAATATTTCCTAAGGCGTTGAAATATTTCAGGGTGTGTGGCGTGATTTTTCCTCAAGAATGCTATATGCGCCTAGGGAGATGGGAGTCATAAGGTGTTAAAAATATTTTCTAAGGCATATGCTAGGCGTGATTTTCTTCAAGTGTGATACGCCTAAGGTGGTGAAGTGTTAGAAAAATTCCTAAGACATGTGAAATTTAAATTTTTCTAAGGCGTTGGAATTTTTAATGAAATTGCCTTTCACGTGTGAAGTCAAATCCAAAGTGGCAAGTGAAGATGAAATGTACAAGGCGCCTCTGAGAATAATTTTTTTTGTTTTTTTCAAGTGAAGATGATACTTCTCTCGCTGGCAGATGATCAAATTATTTTCTAAGGGAAATTTTTCAAAGGGCAAGATGATTTAAATATTTTCTAAGGCAAATTATTTTCCCTTGGAAAATACGCCTAGAGCCTCAGGGTGGTGAAGTTTTCCGAAGCACGAGCCAATTTTCTCAGCAGTGGAGTCAGAAGTGAATGATATTGCACAGATGAATTCAAGTTCTTCAGTTTGGAGCAATGCAGGATGATCACGGGCGAAGAATGAATTTAAAATGATGAAAATAATATTTTCTAAGGTTCAAAATTCAAAAAATTAAATGAACCCGTTCGTTGAGTACCCATGAATTCGAGACACTCTGAAGAAAATTTTCTTCTGGGTACTGAACATTTGCAATGATAAATGGATTTCCAGGTCTTCCGCGCTTCGCCGACACTCTTTCAGTGAAGAATTTAATCGGTGCTCAAATTGTGAATTTTCCTAAGGGAGAATTTTAAATTTTCTAAGGCAAATATGAATAAAATGTGTTTTCAAAGTGAATTTTCTTCGAACGATGAATCCGAAGGGAGTTGCCTAGATAAGTTTGTTTAAATTCTTTGAAGATGAATTTTCCAGAGCAGAAGAGAGTTAAAATTCGAATTCCAGTAATAGAGCTCCGGCTGGTGAGTAAAAAAAAATGATGAATTTAAATTAAATTTTTCGAAAAGGAATTCAAAAACGCCAGTCAAAGTCAAGTTTCTAGAAGAACAAGATTCCCGACGACTGGAGACAAGTGTCAGAGATACCAGAGAGGGAAAATTCGAATTCTTGAAGTGGAGTAGTGGAGTTTAATGGCACTGGCTAAAATTAACTTCTTCTAGAATTCGAATTTTAGCTATAAAATGGAGAAGTTTTTCACTTGTTTTCACGGCTGGAAGTCGAACTTGCTCTGAGAGTGAAGCATTGTAGTGAGTTGCTGAGGCTTGAAGGAATTCGAATTTTGCTAAGTTTGAGTGAGTTGCTAAAGTTCGAATTTTGTTGAAGCTCAAATTTGCAGTTGAAAGGACGCCTTGAAGTTGCTGAGAGGAGTACGCCTTGAGTTGTTTGAAATCTGAATTGTGCTGAGAGGTGCGCCCTTGCTGATTAAAGAAGTTGCTGAAGCTTGTGCTGAGAGGTGCGACTTTGCCAGTTTAATTTGTTGCTGAAGCTAAGTGCCAGTTGAAGGAAGACGCCTAGAAGTAAAGTAAGTTGCTGAGAACTCAAAAGTACGAACTTGCCAGTTTGCTGTTTGCTGATTGCTGATTCGAAATTATTGAGATTGCTGATTGCTGATACGAAGTTATAGAAGTTCAAATTGCTGATTGGGGATAGTGAAGTGAAATCATCAAAGTCCACTTAGAAATCTGTTCTAAGTGTTGGAATTCGAACTTATTCAAGAGAAGAAGCTGAGGTTTGCAAACACGAAAGTTATTGCAGCTTCTAAAGTCGACTGCAGCCCCTATACAATGCCTTATTTTATTAAATTTAATTGCTGATGAATGTTTGTTATGTTGCAGATGGCTGAAGCGAGGACAACTGGAAAGGACAATGGTGCCTCAAGACAAGCTATGATCAAGAAGCTGAGCAAGACATTCATGCCAGAGTTGAAGTTTATTTCAAAGCTGGGCAAGTTGACAGACACTAACCTGGGCTTTGTCAACCTGGAGACCTTCAAGAATAGGCTGTTTAGGTTAAGAGTCAGCCGGGCCCCGGTCGCCCGCTAACATGTCGTCCGAGAAGTGGGCTATATCGTTGCTGGTTTTCATGACCATTCAGTGCTCGATAATGGAGTCGCGCCAAGCTGCCTCTGAGAAGGAACACCGTCGATCATGTCACCCGGATGGCCAAGTGCTTGCCAATCACCTCCGGCGTGGTGAAGCTTCGGGATCGGTGCACGAGATATGATTTACACAAATCGAGGAAGCTGGCCCGGGCGGATGTCGCTCGGCTTCCGAGAGAGATGCATGGATGAGTAACACTCAGCGGATGAGAGCACTCCTAAGCCTTCTCGTCGCGAAGTTGCGAAACGAGATCATAGCGGAGGACTGAAACAAGAATCTTTGTGATCTTATCATGATGTTGAGCAGGGTTGGTGGTTGCCCACAGTCCTACATTTTTGAGCCTTGGATGTTTTATTACATCAACCTGGTGCTAGAGGGCAAGGATTATGTCAATTGGGCTGAGATGATCAGCGATAGTATACATGAGCAGCTCCTGAGCTTGAGGAGGACTAAAACGTTTTACATGAGCTCCTACCTTATTTATATGTTGGCACGGATGACGAAGTACAGGGGGATCTCTTACAAAGAGCCTATTGGATGCGGCTCTCATCAGTTCAAGATTTATGATGTGTGTCCACAGTTGCACCTGTCAAGTACAACCCACTACAAACGTGTCAACGATTCATTCACCATGTACATCACGAGGCTGCTCCAGGAGCGGTTACACCACATAATCTCTAGAGATGCCCAGGAGCTAATTGAAAGGTATGGGTGTTGGTTTATTCAATTTCCGAGATTTTCATACATTAGGCTGCAAGGATTTTCTTCATACCCTTATAGGCTGCCTAAGTACCCGACAGATAGAATAATAATGCTAGAGATATCTAGACAGTTGCTAGCCTTTGACAAAATCCAAAAGAAGAAAAAGAAAGGAGGGATAGAGTTTCCAATTGTAATGGGCAACTCGGATGAGGTGTGTCCTTCAATACAGGCAGCCAGAGAAGCTGAAAGTGAGCTTCAGTTTTATCATTTCTCATATCACACAAGTAGACAACACTATGACCCGCATCATAACATCAAGTGGGTGTTGTCGGAGGAATTCAAACATAAGGCCACCATAGAAGATTACTGGGCTGATGCAGTTGATGAGATTGAAGTAAAGAAGAGAATGTTCTCTGGGTTGCCGATTACTCTGATCAGGGAGTGTGAGGTTGTGCCAGTTCCGGACCAGGTGAACGAGGATATGGATGTTGTTCACCCGGATTATGCAGCAGTTCGAGATACTCCACTTCCACCTATAGATTGGTCAGAGCCCGAGGTTGCTGATTTGGATACTCTTTCCATCCCAGTTATGACATTCACCAGGGCATGGGTTGACAGGAGAGTGAACAGATTGAAAAGTAGGTCAATTGCCTTGACTTACAATTTGATGGGAGATCACAGGACGCCCACCACTGGCAGAAAGAAACAGATCACACGAGGTCCAGAGTCCAGGAAGAAAGAAATAGTTCAGCCAGAACCTCCACGAGTCACAGTGGCAACACCCTTGGAGACACGTTCTCCAAGCATACAGGAGGTGTCTTTGTTTGCTGATCAAAGGATTGCAGTGAATCAGGTACCGGTAGTACAGGATGATATCCAGCCTCCACGGAGGGAGTCAATTGGCCAGAGTGCCAATGTACCTGTTAGGATCGATTAGCATGATGATGAGGGGACTATTACTGACCCTCAGTTTCAGCAGGAATTAGAGGAGGCCATGAACGATGGCGATGATGATATAGTGTCAGGTGATACTCAGCCACTTGAGGACAATGAGCCTCGCCAGAATGATGAAGAAGTTGAGCAGATTAGAGAAGTCGAGGCACAGGAGCAGCAGCCCTTTGACATACAGTATGATGTGCCCGATTGGCTTAAGGATAGAATGAGAAGAAGCCCGAGTGAGGAAATTGATCCAGCAGTTGAGATGGAAGAATTTTTGAACCGGATCAGTGTACCTCCACCGAAGAAGAAGGCAAGGAAATTTTCGAAGATTTCCACTAATGAGGATGGCTCTCGTACTCTTCACGTAGTTGTCCCACGAGTTGAGTGTGACCGGAATGAAGCAGTTCCTGAGAATTATGTGGTCACGACTTTGGACTTGGGACGCCCTACTGGTGCTCAGATTGTTGAGGAGTGTGATAACTCAGCTGCCGCCTATCAAGGATAGAGTTGTTATTCAAGAAGGAAGGAAAATGTAGAAACTTGGCGAGAACCACAAGGAGCCTTGATTGGATATGGCCGGTTCTCGTTCGAGGAGTAGGATGTACGATGTCTAGAGCCTCCGGATATTCCTAGAGAGTGGTGGCTTGTAGTAGAGTTGGGGAGGATGTACGAATGGAATAAATGGAGTCTGAGGAGTTAAGTCTTTGAAGACGAGAAATTTATGGAGGACTTTCGAGGCCTCTAATATTGTACCGGATAGATCGCGGTGGATCGGCGCAGAGTGATGCCTCTATCTATCAGGCGAGGCGATCCAGCATGAGGTATTGAAGGCGTAATGCCATTAGAGTTGCTGTTGATTGATGGAGGTGTCATTGGCCGAATGGCCAGATATGATTTCTCGGTGGTATTCTTGGCTATTACAGGCGTGGCTTCTTCGATCGCGGCCGCGGTAGTTCGGGATAAATGGAGTATAATAACAGTAGATTTAGAACACCTTTGAGGCCATATGTTGCTAAGTGGTGAATCGAGATGAGATAATTTTGATAATTTGAGGGGTTTGCTGGTGCCTTTCTTCGCAGACGTTAAGACCTTTGTACAGGATGACTTTGAAAATATTGCTACTTTCTCCACTTTGATCCAGAACACGCAGGACTCCTTGGCTGCTTGGAGAAAGTCTTGTACAAGGCACGAGCACTCAGTCACGGTATTAGAGTTTCAGTTGGATTGTGTTCCGCCTATTTCAGTTCAGGAGGTTGAGGCCGTACTTAGCAGATTTGTTGAGTTGGCAGTCAGAGAGAAGGCCAATGGGAACCTCTTGGGCCGAAGATCTTCTAGAAGACTGAATATGGAGCATTTATTGCATTTGCTATTTGTGGGAGTAAGGTGGGAATCTTTGATTCATTTTAATGTACCACTCCTTATTGGCTGCAGTTTTAGGGTTAAGACTGGGGTAACAATTAAGCCACTCTATTGATTGTAACCCTAGCCGTCTTTTGGGACTTGGCTAGCTATATAAAGGGGGAGTCCCCCTCATTTGTAAGAGATTAGAATTAGATTAGACATTGGAATAGTAGACATTGAGAGAGTATTAGTAGTGTAGCATTGTAGAGCATTTTGCATAATTTGGAGAAGAAAGAAAGTTTTCCCTTTGAAAACTTTTGAGGAGATTGTTGTGTAACACATTTTATGATAATAGATCTTTTCATTGATGATGGAATTCGTCTTGTCATGAATTGCTAGCAAGGTCTCTTCTTCCTTTTGACTCCAAGTAGCTTAATTTCATGCAAGTAGCTTATTTTGGTGTGTGTTGTTTTATTGAGATAGTTTCGCTTTATTCCATACCACTAGCGGCTTGTTGATGATAAGTCCGCCTTGTGTGGTCGACTGGAGATTATTTTGTGTTTAACTTCGGTTGTGTTTTACATACTTATATGCGTTGTTCTGATGGTGTATGTATGTTGATTATGTGAACATCTTTGCTTCCTTGAAGATTACGATTTTTCTTTGAGGTACATCCGGCGTGAGCTAGGTGAAATCCGATTCCCAAATCTATTGAAACGAAGCCCCACATACCCTGCATTTAGAATAGAGTATAAATTTCTTAGGCCCCTTTCCCCCTTTACTTTCAGCATATTTCTGATTAGTTTTAGGAAAAGAACCACATTGCCAAATCATACACGTGAGAATTCCCCTTCAAATCATACCGCTGCTAAGCTGCAAGAAATCTGAACAATGTAAGTCCCTCGTAGGTACAGCAATACACATCAACCAAAAGCTGGATCTATTATTAAGCCAGGAACCTTGGAGTTGAACATGCGAACTTTCTCGCAATCTTAGCGCATGGAATACTTTGATCAAGAGAGAACGGAGTAGCCCAAACTATTTTGTTCTTCGGCTGTTTGGTGCGGTCACGAAAAACACATCAACACAGGGACAAACACATATATCCAAGTTAAGAATAGGGACACACACATCTGCTCACAACAATTATGATCGAGGACACACACATCCAATCATAATCACTCAACACCTATGATTGGGGACAAACACATCCAATCACAACATAAAATGCTTGAGAACTAAGTTCTCATTATCGCATATGTAGCCACCTTTATAGATCATTGCCACTCTGATCACAAATGATATGTGATGGTTGCCGCTGCCACATGGAAACCAATCTTGGCTTTAATCATTTTGGCACAAGTTGTTTTGTCACTAGTGCAATTTCACGGCTCCTATTGGCAATGGTTGTCATGCAGTGTTTGTCATTGATGTCAACACTTGGTGAGATTGTTGGCAGTGGTTGATGACAACACTTGGTGAATTATTTGTGGTTGTCAGCACATGTGAAGTAAGGAAGATTGTTGGCATTTGATGAGATTGTTGTAGTGTTTGTTGTTTGGCATTGGTTGTTATTGTTGACAACATTCAGTTTGGGCTATCATTGATATTGCTGAGGTTCATGGTTGGATGTCATGCCTTGTCTGATGCTAATCAAAGAAGTAGTAAGTATTGTTGTTGTCGGCAAAATTGATTTCATAATGATATTTTAAGATGAGGATTAGAAGTACTGCTGATGATGGAGAGATGTTGTTGATGTTCTACAGTATGTTCCATGCTCTCTCTTGTTGATCTTGATGAAATATATGTTGCTAAAAGAAAGTTTTGGTCTCCGCAAGTTGTTGAAAGATTCTATCCCTGAAAATTGTGTTGAAGACTGTTTGGGAGAATGCTCTGCATTCCTCCGCTATTGAAGATATGGTCTTACGGTTTGGGATTCAAAGTTAATGTTATGTGGATGTTGCACTCCTATCTTTTCAGGTCAACAGTGTTGCTGAGGAGGTTTTGTGAATTGTAGAAGGTTGGCAGTGTTGTTGGTTGTCTGGACTGGTCCGGAAAATGCTTCGCATTTTTGTGCATTGATGTCTCTACTCCTACGGCTTGGTGAATGTACTCTCAATGTTTGTGCTATGTCTTAGTTTCAATCTCATGTGTTAAAGTGGTTTGCAAGTTTTTCTATTAATGTAATATCTCATGACTATGCATTTCGTCTCTTTGGAATGAAGTATTATGTTCCCGTTTGGCCCGCAATGGCTATTGGTGGCATGACAGTATGGAAGAATTGTCTAGAAGTTTTGTTGGATATTCATGGAACATCCCCATGTGATCCGCACATTGTTGGTTGAGCACCTTGGTGTTGCATTGTGTCTTGACTTGGTTTTCTGGGTTAATTGTAGATATCTGGCTGACAGGGCTTGTTCCTTTGCTTGCACTATGTGCTTGAAGGTTTGCGCCAACATACGAAGATGTGTTAAGATAACATACGAAGATGTGTTAAGATAAATTTGGGTCCTAACCTATTTTGTTTCGGACCACATTGAGTTAATTCAATTTGGAAGTATGTTTTTGGGCCTACTAGTTATGTGCTACACGTTTCATCTACAAGTTTCCTTGTTGTCGACTTGGGTTGATGTGCACCAACATGTGAATTGTATTGGATCACATTGGAAGATGTAATAAGATTGTTTTTGGCCGTCTCTATCCTCGGGATAGAACCACAGTTTGTTGTTGTGGTTGACTTGTTGAAATGATTGTTTATATTCTTTTCTGGCTGACCTAATTGAAGTTTTGAAATGTTGTAGTGGATATAAATGCAAGATCATTTCAGTTGCAAAGGTATGGAAATTTGAATAAGTGAGAGGGAGTGTGAATGTGGAATGTATTGAATATCCAACAGAGTTAGTGCTAAAGTGTGAAGAAGAAAGATCAGATGTGCTTGAACACCTCAATCAGCAGAGTGAATTGTTGACAAATATTGTAATTTTCTATAAACTCTTTGTATCCTGCTCTGAGAGAGTGAATCTCATTAGGTACTTTGTGTCTTGCCTCTAGAGTTGTATTTGCTCCAACTTTGCAAGTCATTTGTATCTTTCTCTAAGGTAGTGCGTCTTAGTTTGCAAGTCCTTTTTGGCAGTGAGTAATTATATTGTGAATTAACTCTCACCGTGGTTTTCCCGTCATTGGGTTTTCCACATAAATCTGGTGTCATCTTGTGGATGTGTGTTTCTTGTTTCATTGCTAGTGATTTGGTTAAGGATAGAATTGTTATATCTTTCATTGTTGTAGATTGTTGAAGGTTTAAACTGCTATATCATTCTTTGTTGCAAAGTTGTTTAAGGGTTTTGATTGGGTTAAGAAGTTAGTATCGTGCTGAAGGATTCAAGTCCTAGAGGGGTTTAAGTTTTTGCAGATACTAATTCAACCCCCCTCTTAGTATCTAGTGTGTTCAACAATTGGTATCAGAGCCAAGTTCCTCTGAATAAAGTTGACCGCTTGAGGTAAAGATTTGGGATAGCACATGATGGTTCATGATGGCACATGATGGTTCATACAAGGGTCCTAGGTTTGATGGGACTAATTTCACTTTTTGGAAATTGAGAATGGAAGGCCATTTAAACTCTCTAGGGTTTGGTGTATGGCAATCAATCAAAGATGGTTATGTTGCTCTTGCTTCTCCTTCAACTGATCTAGCTGAAATCAGGTTATATGAGAACAATGCCAAGGCAAAATATGTTATCCTATGCATAGAAGCAATAATCTGCAAAAAATTCCCGATTAATCCCGATTTTTAAAAAATCTGCAGGCTGGACGATTTTTTCCCCGATTTTTTGAAAAAATCTTTGACCTTTTGGTCAACGATTTTTTCCCATTTCAAACTGCAAAATTTCCAAAAAATTGCGTTTAAAACCTGCAAAAAAATGCGACTAAAATCACGCTGATTTTCGTGTGAAATAAAACCATGAGACCATAGCTTGTTGCTTACTATTATGCTTTGATAATTTTTTTCCAAGCATCCATAGCTTGTTCAAAAGCACTTGTTTTAGGCTTTTAGCCATAGCAGCAAGGCAGTGAACTATTTGATAAAATGCTTTGGTAGATGTATGAAAAATGTGGTAGCATAGACAAGGCAGTGAACTGTTTTGAAAAAATGCCTCAAAGAAATGTGGTCTCATGGTGATGGAATGCCATGACAATCCATAGCAATTTGCCATTGCATTCGTCATGGCATTCCATCACCATGAGACCACATATCTTTGAGGCAATTTTTCAACCAGTTCACTGCCTTGTCTATGCTATTGCTTACTATTGTGCTTTGACAGATTTTTTCCAAGCATCCATAGCTTGTTCGAAATCACCTGTTTTAGGCTTTTAGGCATAGCAGCAAGGCAGTGAACTGTTTGATAAAATGCTTTGGTAGACATGTATGAAAAATGTGGTAGCATAGACAAGGGAGTGAATTTTTGAAAAAATGCCTCAAAGAAAAGTGGTCTCATGGAGATGGAATGCCATGACGAATGCCATGACAAGCGAATTGCTATTGATTGTCATGGCATTCCATCACCATGAGACCACATTTCTTTGAGGCATTTTTTCAACCAGTTCACTACCTTGTCTATGCTATTGCTTACCATTATGCTTTGATAGATTTTTTCCAAGCATCCATAGCTTGTTCGAAAGCACCTGTTTTAGGCTTTTAGCCATAGCTGCAAGACAGTGAACTGTTTGATAAAATGCTTTGGTAGACATGTATGAAAAATGAGGTAGCATAGACAAGGCAGTCAACTATTTGAAAAAATGCCTCAAAGAAATGTGGTCTCATGGTGATGGAATGCCATGAAAATCCATAAAAAATTGCTTGTCATGGCATTCCATCCATGAGACCACATTTCTTTGAGGCATTTTTTCAAACAGTTCACTACCTTGTCTATACTATTGCTTACTATTACGCTTAGTTAGATTTTTTTGAAGCATCCATAGCTTGTTCAAAAGCACCTGTTTTAGGCTTTTAGGCATAGCAGCAAGGCAGTGAACTGTTTGATAAAATGCTTTGGTAGACATGTATGAAAAATGTGGTAGCATAGACAACGCAGTGAACTGTTTGAAAAAATGCCTCAAAGAAATGTGGTCTCATGGAATGCCATGACAAACAAATGCAATTGGCAGCTGGTCTAGTTATTAGTTATGCAATGTGAAATGTTGCATAACTGCTTAGATTGACTTTGTAAAAACTATATTGTAATTGAAATTTTGTCATCTATCAGCATCTAGTTATTAGTTATGCAATCTGAAGCAATGCTTTGAGTTTGAAATATGTGCAATGCAATGTATTCAACGATATGAATATAAACTACAAAAATCTATTTTTACAATTTATTAGTTAAAATCTTTATTTTATTTGCTCTCTATATCTCTATGCTGTAATTGCCTTTCAATTTCAAAACGAAAAGATTTTTTCTCTTGTTCTATTATTTTTTACGGCTTTTTAAAACCAATTTTTTCCCCGTATTTTCAAAAAATCTTATACTTTTGGTTTGCTGATTTTTTCCCCAAAATAATTTTGTTGCTATGATCCTATGTGGGTTGGTTGATTTAGAACTTTTGAAGGTGATGAGTTGCAGTTCTGCTAAGGATGTCTAGGAAAAGCTTAGCAGCATCTATGTAGGAGATAGTAAAGTAAATCAAGCCAAGATGCAAATCTTTAAAAGTAGATTTGAGACTCTATGGATGATAGAAGATGAAGACATTGCAAGTTATATGCTCCGGGTGCATGAAGTTGTTACTGTTATCACTAGTCTTGGTGGTGTAGTCAAAGATGATGAGATTGTGAAGAAGGTTCTGAGATCTCTCCCTAAATCCCATAGTCATAAAACATATGCTATTGAAGAATATAAGAATTTGGACCAGTATTCAGTAGATGAAATGTTTGGTGCTCTTACTGCCTTTCCAATGAGAGAGTTTGATAAAGATTTTCCAAAAAGGGACTCTGCATTTAAAGATGACAATAAGATTGAAGATGAAGCTACTAATCAAAACGATGACTTTGACGAGGTTGAAGCAAACTTTGTGAGAAGATTGAAGAAAGGCACTAGCAAGTACAAAGGTAAGTTACCTTTCAAATGTTTCAATTGTGGAAGAATTGGCCATTTTGCATCTAAATGTCCTTATAAAGAATCAAATGATAGTAACCAAAGAGATAATGTCAAAAAAGGTTTCTATTCTAAGGAGAGCAGCTATTCCTCAGAAGATGAGGATGGAATTTGATAGTGAGCCCTCTTTGCTGGCCTCTGTATTGATGATTGTGACCTTTACACCACACATAAGCCCTAATGCGAATGGGGACCCCCTTTTGCTTTGTTTGGTCTTTTTGGCTTTGATTTTTGGGTCGTTTTGTAAATGTAAACAAATCTTCAATCAAATTGTGAGACTAAGGGACTTATGAAAATTCTAAGTGTAAGAATACTACTCAAACTTCTATGTTCAGATTTTCAATTTCCAGATTTGAATTTCTTATTTTGAATGTGCTGATTGCAGAACATTATTCGATTTCTATGTTTGCATATCAAAGAAGGATCCGCCATAAATAAGAGAGGAGACCTACCCCTAAGAAGCATGTCTCATGAGAGTAGGTGTCTCCACAAGTGGAGACACGTCCACTCATGGGACGTGTCCCTTAGGGCGCGGCTTATGATAAAGTCGTTTATCATTGTTTAGTATAACTCATATATACCATTCTACAAGGTGGCAGATGAGTAAGTAAATTCCGATTAATGAAATGCAGAATATAACATCATATATATAATTCGAATTTTATATGTATGCTCATAAATTCGATTAAATGTTTTTCTAGAAATATTTCAATATAAATTATAAACTTTGATCAAGTATGAATGACGATGATGTTTACAGCAATCGTCATTCATATCTGACCGAAGCTATCATTCATTAACACTCCCTCTTAGCTAGGGAAGATATTTCAAATCAAATAAGTAGGGATATCACCTTAACACGTGATATCTAAGACATGGTATGATTTCTCAATATTGTCAAGTCACATGACATTCTTCATAACATATCTTTATTATGGTATGTGCACTGACATCAAGTCACATGATGTCTACGATAATTCATGGCATATCCACGGATATAAATATCCACCATGATTATCTCTTAAGGATCACAATGATCTACAAATGATATCAAGTCCCATGATATCAATCAAAGTGTCCAAGAGATACTATCATGACGTGTCCACAGATATCAAGTCACATGATATCTATCATGATAGTTTATCATTGTAGAGTCGTCACTTTACAATGTCAAATACAAGTGCTCATTATTAGAAAGATCGTCACCTTTCAATAATGTACACAGGGGGAGTAGGCCCATAAAGTCATGGAGTCACACACATGACAAAAGAGTTTACATATTAAACATCTTTATATATTAGTACAATTTATAAACAATTTGTATTTCAAACATAAATAACAAATTACATTTCAACCATACCAAGTTTCTTCCTGAAGTGCTCTACCTTGATTCAGGAGAGAGGCTTGGTGAGAATGTCTGCAGTTTGATCATTTGTACTAATATACTCCAACTGAATCACTTTCCTTTCCACCATATCTCTTACATAATGATAGGGGATCTCAATATGCTTAGATCTATCATGAAGACAGGATTTACAGAGAGTTTGATACAACTCTGATTATCACAATGAATAATTGTAGGATTCAAGGGCTCACCAAAGAGTCCCACAAGCAATTTACGAAGCCAAACTGCTTCTCTTGCTCCCATTGAGGCTGCAATGTATTGACCTGTTGAGCTACGTACAAGCGAAGAGAGATTGTTTTCTGCAAATCCAGGAGATCATAGCCGATCCTAAACTGAAGCAACATCCTGATGTGCTTTTTCGATCGATTACACTTCCAGCCCAATCTGAATCAGAGTACCCATGTAAATCTAGTTGATCATTCTTGTAAAGAAGACCATATCCAATAGTGCCTTGAAGATATCTCAAAATATGTTTCACAACCATTAAGTGAATTTCCTTTGGCTCACACATGAGCTGGGTTAGAGGCATTCACTACATATATGCAAATATTAGGTGCAATTGTATGCCGGTCTCAGGATCAATCGTAAATACGTAAAGGGGTTGGATCACGCATGGATAGCTGGCGCTTCTTTCAATTTGAGAGTTGGACACTTAGATTAGCGAACATCGGTCTACAGTCCAACATTCAAATCTTTTAATATCGTAGTATACTTCCCTTGGTTTAATATAATGCCCTCGATTTCTGACATACTTCTAAACACAAGTAGTGTAGAATCTTAAAGTCTTTCATGTCAGAATTCAGGGAGTGAATCTGCTTCCCTTGAGCAATGAGGTGATATTCTCCACATTATCGTGGTCATCAACATATAAAATAATTATTGGCATATCACCTTTGATTACCTTGAGAGTAGAGATTTGGAGTTAGCTCACATTCTTGAAAATCTGTCCCAAAGAGATAGGCTGTCAATTCTTTCATACCCGGACCACGGGAACTTTGTTTAAGTCCCATAGAGAGCTTTCTTCGATGCATACATGTGAGTCAGGTTTATGTATCCTAAAACCTTGAGGCTGTTCAAAATAGACTTCCTGTCAATGGTTCCATTTAGGAGGCGAACCATCCATTTTGATGGATATTTCGATAACACAGCTGCTTTGCCAATGGCTAACACTGCTCTCACTTATGTGTAACGGGCAACAGGTGCAAATGTTTCTTCGTAATCAATGCCTTCCTTTTGAGAAAAACCTCTTGCCACAAAACGTGCTTTATGTTTTTCTATACTGCCATCAGCAACATGCTTGATTTTGAAGAGCCATTTGGAAGAGACAACAGATTTCTCTTTTGGCCTAGGCACTATATCCCATACATCATTCTTTAGAATAGACTGATATTCCTCTGTCATTGCATCCTTCCATGCTTGATGTCGGAAAGCTTCTGTAACACTGACAAGTTATGAGTTTATGATGTTGTTCATTAGAGCAACATAGCTAGAGAAACGTTTGGGTCTTTTACTCTCCCTGAACGTTCCTTTGGGTGCTGCATGATCCTCTGCTTCTTTGATCATTTTTCTAGCCCAAAGTGGTCTTTTTCTGCCGTTGTCATTTGTATTCTCATTTGAAGTAGAAGGAAGTTCATGTGGCATTTCATTAGGATGCTCCCTCTGAATCTCAGGAGCAGGTTCCATTTCAGGTACTCTAGGGGAATAGGTTTCTGTCTCACTAGAACTTCTTGCCCTCTTGAATGCAATGTCTTCTTCAAAGATGACATCTCTGCTCAATTCAATTTGTTTCTGCCCATGTATGAATATCCTGTAGGCTTTGGAGGTTTCACTATAACCCACAAATACTCCCTTCTTTCCAGAAGGTTCTAGTTTGAATCTCTTCTCTTTGGGCACATGTATATAGACAGGACAGCCAAAAATCCCAAAATGACTAATGTCAGGGTTTATGCCGGTAAAGGCTTCTTCAAGAGTTTTGTTATCAAGATGAGAATGAGGACATCTATTTTGGATATAGACAGCAGTCCTAGAGGCTTCTGCCCAGAAAGAAGTTTCAATGTTTTGGTCAAGCAGCATTGCCTTAGCAGCTTCTACAATGGTTCTATTTTTTCTTTCAGCAACCCCATTTTGTTGAGGGTTGTAGGCAACTGTGAACTCCCTCTTAATTCCAGCACTCATGTAGAATTCCTTAAAAATCTCAGAGGTGTATTCTTTCCCATTGTCTGTCCTTAAGGTTTTTATTTTCTTTCCAAAGAAGTTTTCAGTAAGGGCTTTGAACTCTTTGAACCTTTTAAGGATTTCTATTGACTCTTTACACTTAAGGAAATAGATCCAGTTTTCCTAGAGAAGTCATCTACAAATATGACATAGTATAGAAATCCTGCTTTAGAAGGTACAGACATGGGTCCACATAAATCAGAGTGAACCAGTTCTAACACATTAAGGGTTTTACTCAGGCTATTCTGAAAGGATCCCTTTGTATTCTTTCCTAGGGCACAACCTTTACAAGTTCCCTCATGAGATGGTTTTAGCTTGGGTAAGCCTGTAACAAGTTTTTCCATAGAAGGTAGGGCACGGAAATGAAGGTGTCCTAATCTTCTATGCCAAATTTCATTTGTATCAACAATGTCAAGGGTAAGGGCTTGTTTAACCTCAGTGTATAGTTTGTAAAGGTACCCTTGTCTTATGCCTATGGTTAGAGCTTTCTTGATAGATGAGTTCTTAGGCCATACTAGAACTTTCCCATCCATAAATGTAACTCTGTAACCATTGTCTTCAAGGGCAGAGATGGATATAAGATTTCTCTTTATTCCAAGTACAAATAAGACTCCATTGAGTTGCAGAGAAACCCCAGATTTCAACTTGATGGAACACGTTCCAACCCCTTTTACAGGGTATGCAGAATCATCCCCGATGGTTACTTCTTCATCAGACTTTTCAATCATAGAGTCCAAGTGTTCTTTGAACCCTGTGATGTGTCTGGAGGAACCACTATCAATTACCCAATTTTGAGTGTTGTCAGATACTTGACTAGAAAGGGCTGTATAGAACACAAAGTTCTCAGATTCATGATCTGGGTTTGACTTTCCTACTTTGGCAAAGGATGCTTGTTGTTTAGTTCTATCAGGGCATTTCATTGCATAGTGGCCATACTGATCACATCTAAAGCATTGTACTTGAGAGATATCTTTCTTCTTATAAGATTCCTTTCCATTGGAACTTCTCTTTCTTTTAAAAGATCCTCTCTTGTAGGAGTTTTTCTTACTCCTCTTATTAGATGTTGTGTGGAGAACATGAATGTCTTCATCTATGTGTTTCTGTTTATTCTCTTTTGTGGAAAGTCTTGTTTCTTCTTGAAGGCAGTCAGTTCTTAGCCTGTCAAACTTAGGGAGTTTAGATCTCGCACTTATTCCTTGAACAAATGACTCCCATGAGTTTGGTAGGCTTCCTAGTGCAATTAGAGTTAACTCTTTTCTATCAATCTGATATCCAATTGTGGATAATTGATCCCTTAGTTCAATAATCCTCATGAAGTATGCATTAATGGACTCTCCTTTGTTTATTTGTGCATTGTTGATTTGCCTTTTTAATGCAAGAGTCCTGCAGGTGTTGTTAATCTCATAGGTACTCTCAAGAGATTTGTACATATGGTATGCAGTTTCATGTTTTGCTAAGATAGGCACTATATGATCCCTAACTGCATCTACTAGAATTTTCATGGCCTTTTCATTGTTTTCAACCCATTGAGTTTTCTCAGGTTCAGCCTTTGGTTCCTTTTTATTTTCTTTCACAAGTGAGTCTAGTTTATTCTCTCTAAGGATCATCATGATTCTAAATTTCCATGATGTGAAGTTGTCTGCTCCTGCAAGGCGATCTTCAAATCTGATCACACTTGACATTATGAAGAATGTGATGTGAATTCGATTTTAGAAAATACGAATTTTCTAGAGCAAACTGATTTTAGATTTGTTTTGGATTCACACAACTTGGCTCTGATACCATATAAATGTAAACAAATCTTCAATCAAATTGGGAGACTAAGGGACTTATGAAAATTCTAAGTGTAAAAATACTACTCAAACTTCTATGTTCAGATTTTCAATTTCCAGATTTGAATTTCTTATTTTGAATGTGCTGATTGCAGAACATTATTCGATTTCTATGTTTGCATATCAAAGAAGGATCCGCCATAAATAAGAGAGGAGACCCGCCCCTAAGAGGCACGTCTCATGAGAGGACGTGTCTCCACAAGTGGAGACACGTCCACTCATGGGACGTGTCCCTTAGGGCGCGGCTTATGATAAAGTCATTTATCATTGTTTAGTATAACTCATATATACCCTTCTACAAGGTGGCGGATGAGTAAGTAAATTCCGATTAATGAAATGCAGAATATAACATCATATATATAATTCGAATTTTATATG